>MU190522.1:0-24854 GCA_016904865.1 Pissodes strobi
AAAGACAACCTTCTCATGGCTGGAAATGGATGATTGCCCGAAGTATCTAGGATATCCAGCTGATAAATTTCTCCCCGTATCCTATAAAGTTTTCTGTGGAAATCTTCTATGGTGGGTGTATAATTTTCGTGAAATTTTCCTCCCAAAAATCTGGATACTAAACATGTCTTGCCTGTCCTCGCAGAACCTACAAAATATTAATCAGATGATATCCCTTTAAAAATCATGTGCATAAATTTTCATTTAAAAATATTTGTAAGGACAAGTTTAGAAAGTTTAAAATAATTATTACTTGTCTCTAGTATGTCTAAAATTATAGTATTGAAGAAGTTCGGATGCAAACTCATGGACAGGCACGAAAACACGTTAAGACCTCAATTCGGAAATAGATATACTGTTTGCCAAATGAAAGAACCTGGACGAAAAGAATGCGGGCAAAAAATGACTTCGCATATTTAGATGCTGCCACATTTTTTTCCCAATAATCCTAATTTATTTTCTGTCTAGTTTCCTATAGTGAATTTACATATTTAAATTTCCTACTTGAATAATTAATTTTGTTATTTTCCTTAATACTACTGTCTTCTATTATTTACTATTTTATTTACACAGGGAAATACGGAATACGGAATAAGTATACTATAATATTTATATTTTATTCGCCTTCAAGCTATTTAAAATACCCGACAATAGGCAACAGTGCGACGTTTACTTGATTTTTAGCGGGGAGGCAGTTTCGTGATTGGTCGTAGGATATATTAAATACACTTTGACCCTAGACCAACACCTAATTTTTTTTACATATTTTAAAATTTCGGCAGCGACTTGCTTTAGCCATTGGCGTGGAAATTGCCGATGCCGAACTGTGTGATTATTTATATTATTTGGTTTGTAGGGTCTGGTGATATATAGGTTTTGTCGATTTTGCAAATTCTCTTTTTTCACTAGAAAGGGAGTGTCCTATAGAGTAGTTTAAGCCAAAAAAGTCGGAAGATCCGCTACATTTTAGCCGAAAAAATGCCCTCAAAGTTCGAGTTTTGACACAAATTTTCAGCACCACTTCACAAAAGCACTAGAAATATAGACAAAACACATTTGAAAATCAATTGTCGGGTGAAAATATTAACTAGGATACATTATTTGCGTCGAACGAGAGACCTCCGTTTTGTTCCGGTCCTAATTTAAAGCGACTCATAGCCCCATTAAACAAAAGCTGGGTTCGGGTATTGAAATGGAGTTGGAGTGGAGTACGAGTAGATTTTCGGGCACGTGATCTTGGAGCGTATGGAGTCAAAATGTATAGTCGAACGATTCGGAGTTGTTGGACCTAGGAACGACATATTACTGACGGATTCAAGACAGCTGTTTTCAATTTTAATTTTTAGGAAAAGGGTTTTTTAAAGAGAATTCGGACACAATGTTTGCTCAATTACAGATTTTATTAATGTTTTGTTACATAGTACCTGTTACTCATCAAATATAACGGGGTTACCTGCCTCGTCTACAACAGGAAAATGGGGATATTTACTTATTTCCATATTTTTATAATCTTGGACTACACATGGCCACAAAATTTGTGCATATGACCCAAACAAAATTAAAATTCTCAAGAAACAAGACACAAAATGAAAATGACACTTCTCGCTCGATTCTCAAACTACGCAGGCTCACTCCAATATCTTCCTTCTGCGAGGTGGAACTTTTAGAGTAAACTCTTTTTACCCCACTCCGTAATAGTCGAACGCTGAAAGAGCTACTCCATTTGCACGCAAAGCTTTACCCGAACGGCTGGAGTATTTTAGGTATGCACGGAGTGAATGGCATGAGCATCCCGAACGCGCCTAAAATTAAATTTTACTTGTAAATATCCATCCTCCTTTTTACTGTCAACTGTCACAATAGCCAAAACAAAGATTTTTAAGAAGGCACACTGTTGCCAGACGTTTACTGTAGTTTCGTTAGCAAAATTCATTAGAAAAATGGTGCGCTATAAGCGCAGCTTATTCACTACCAGCTAGTCATCTTGCGGCGGCATCCTTTGATTTGGGAAAGTCAATAACCAAGTTTTGCAAATTTTAGAAGAGGGTCATGACTTAATATTGTTTTAAACGCCTGGGCATCTGAATAATACTTTTGACAGTTCGTTTAATTTAAAATATGCTTTTTCTACTACCGTGCGGAAAGTACTCACTTTTCGCACTCTCTAAGATTCGTAAAATAGGCTTTTTTAATGTGCAGTGCGTAAAAAAGGTTATTTTACGCACTAGTGCGTAAAGTAAATCTGACATATTTTTGACATTTAGGGCAATGCGTAAAATAATATATTTTACGCACTAGTGCGTAAAGTAATTTAATAATATTTTTGTTTTTTCATATATTTTTCGGTAGTAGAAAAAAATTTGTGTGCTACTCATGTGTAAAGTACCCTTTTTTTATTCAATTTCAATTAAATTTTTTTATCAATATTCCCATTCATAAAAAAAGGTTCACTTTACACACTTGTTGCATAAATAACTATTTTATCGTATAAAATCCGTTTAATCCGTTTAAAAAATCCGAATTTTCCGAACCTCTCAGGGCGATAGCCGAGGCTTCGGACGAATTTGTCATGTATTTTGAAGCGAAAATTCATTTTAAATTCAACTGTGGAACTGAACCGCTCAGAGCACAGTGACCGACACTCCACCTTTCCGATTTCGATAGAGTTGACTAGCTGGTAGTGAATAAGCTGTGCTATAAGTGTCTCTACTCTTTTTTTTATTTAGGTGAATGATTTTTTTATGGCAGTAGCACATCCTATATTGCTCGACGAACGGTGTGTGTGCCAAGATGTTGATTGACACGGTTCTTGAATAGTTAATTAGGGGGAAACAGATGTCCTGGGAGCATATTCGCATGTAACAGGCAAGATGTCCATTCGGCAATGCCGATCGTTTCTTCATATGTGACGTGCACGATAGCATTTAGTCAGATGTCGTGACTGTTACATAGAATCAACAAATAAGTCTTGAATTATTTTAACACTTCATGCATGGCCCTCCGCTCGCTTCGCTCGCTACAGGGGCTCAACACACAGAAACTAACCAAGTGCTAACCAAAACTAACCCAAAATAAAAAAAAAAAAAATAAAAATTTTGGGTTAGTTTTGGTTAGCACCTGGTTAGTTTCTATTTGTTGAGCCCCCGTATAGAGAACGAAGCGAGCGGAGGGCCATGCATGAAGTGTTTCAATAATTGAAGACTTAGGTATTTGTTGATTCTATGTAACAGTCACGACATCCGACTAAATGTTATCGTGCACGTCACATATGAAGAAACGTTCGGCATGTCGAATGGACATCTTGCTTGTTACATCCGAATATGCGTCCTAGGAGTGAGTTCCACAGTGATGCAGTGCGCCAGACAAAGGAGTTCTTGTAAAGCGATGTTCTAGATGTTTCCAGGTGTACGACGAACCGGTGCGCTCTTGCCGTCTATCGTGACTGTCTGACAGGCGTTGTCAGGGACGGGATAAGGCGGGCCAAATCCTGGGAACATCTGCCGTAAAAGTATCTGTAAAACAGGGATTTCTCGGTCACATGTTTGCGGTGTTTCAAACTATCCAGATTCCGGGTCAACTCCGGGTCACCGACGAGACGCACAACTCTCTTCTGAACGGAATCCAGTAGCTTTAGAGTTTGCTATGGCGTGGCACCCCAGATGTGTGAGCAATATTCTAAGCACGGTCTTATTTGCGCTTTGTAAAGCAAGAGCAACTGCTGCGGTGTATACATTTTTTGTTGCGAAATAGCGTCCCAAGCTTCTGGGTGGCTGATTTTGCGACGTTAGCAACGTGGTCATGCCAGGACATATTGCTGTTGACCGAGACCTCCAGTAGTCCGATTGAATGAAGATGAAGGGATGGTCGATCCTGCCATAATGATATCATTGCCCGCCGTATGGTAAACGTGGCTGCTTGAATGATTTTTCAATGTGCATTTGCATTCATTCATCGGAATAAAAGAGACACTCATTCGAATATACTATTCCTTTGTATGTATATATTCGTCAAATATTTCACTTCATACATGGCCCTCCGCTCGCTCCGGGGGCGTAACCAAACAAACCTAACCCAAACTAACCCAAGACATTCCCAAATGAGGAAAAACAAACTAAAAAATATTTGCATTTTCGACTGACAAATTTCAATTTTTTTTTATTTCCGGCATGCCTTGGGTTAGTTTGTGTTAGTTTTGTTTGGTTGCGCCCCCGAAGCGAGCGGAGGGTCATGCGTGAAGTGGAATATTAAATATATAGTAAACAACACTGTTATTCCCCATAAGAAAATGTGCAACTTTTGGAAACACTGTGCCAGGCCCCGGTGTCGCTTACTAAAATTTCATTATTTTCACGTTATAATTTCAATATTTTCACGTTACACCTGTGAAAGTCATAGTGGAAGTTTTGCCCTTCTAGGGCAATTTAGGCTCAAAACGCGGATATTTTTTCGGCTCAAATGTGGCGAATCCTCCGATTTTTTTGGCTTAAGCTACTCTATAGGACACCCCTTTTCTAGCGAAAAAAAAAAGAAAATTTGCAAAATCGACACAACCTATATATCATCAGACCCTTAATTTGATGATATCTTTGAAGATTTTTAACCTTTCTTATATTTTTCTTGCATTTGGTGATTATTATACGCGGTTAACTAATTTTTATATATTTCGGATAACTCTCTTAACTGAACTCTCTAAATTAAAATTTTTATTACAAAACAATTCCAAACGTTCTATAAAGAGCGTTTTGGAACATACTTGCTTCAATATTGCCTAACTTTTAATACAAAAATTGAACGCTAGAGAATTTATATGAATTAGCTACGATAAACCGTTTTTTTCCAAATTAAGCGACGTCATCAACGACGTAAATACAAAACCTTCGGGAAACGAACTCTACCTATTACTACAACATATTTATGTAATACATACAACAAATATCATAGAATTCTATCCTTATTATAAAAATGAGATATTATTATATGACATATTTTGTACTATAGGACTGTAATATAAAAAAAACTGTAATTAATTTTAACGTCTTAAACTAATCAATATTATCAATAATAATATCGTAAGAATAACCTCGTGCGGCTATGGGAAGGCAAGATTTTTTAGGTGCTAGTCCTCTACCCCCTTCAGTCGTCGTTACATTTCATGTAACATACACTCTAACTAAACCCTACTGTTTTCGACATATCGATATATCTGACTATTTAAAGGTGTATCCTTAGAAACCAGGCCAATAGCTTTTAACGTTTTCCTTATTTTAGATAAACAGCAGATTATTAAAACAAGTGAAACAAATATTGTTATCTACAACGTTTTTAAGCATCTGTTGAATAATATCATTAAACGCTTGCTTTTTCTTCTTGGAGTTATTTTCCCCTGAAGGAAAAAATCACAGGGGTGTAAGGTCTAGCGACCTGGCATGGCATGGCGGTTCAATTAATTATACGCTCTTCCCCTTCAATCCATATCACTTAAATCACTTGTGTTTGATCCAAGCATAATTATGACGGAATCAAATATTTTGGCGTTTCTCCGCCCGTAGGAATATATTGCAGATAAATTGGCAAATGGTTTTGTAGGAAATCTAAGTAAAATTCGTCTGTTAAAGAAGTGCCATTAAAAAATTGTGGACTCATAACACGACAAGGTACTTCTTTCAAAATACATGGTATTCCACACGTTTTTTACTTACCTTGTTTATTTTTCTGGCTGCTCTCATAAACACTTACAACCAAATTGACTTTAGACCCAATGCGAATAGCATCAAAATTTTCAGAATTTTAATCGACTGTTAAAAATATAATATGATACAGTGTTGAAAAGGTATAAGCTTAGTATGACACAGCCTTTTCACTCAAATGTCCAAAAATATATTTTTTAGCAGATTTTTTAAATCCGTGCAACTTATGAGTCTCATGTCAAAAACTATTAATTCTAGACCTCAAGTATGCAGCATTAGAATGTTTTGAAAATTTCGAAAATGTAATAACTAAGTTTAAAAAGCCACTTAAAAATATTTTTGAAATTTTCGTCAGTGACTACGTTGGGGTTTAGAACCTTCGGCAACATGCACTAAAACAGAATTTTATCCACAATACCGAAACAGAATATTTGCACTCGACGCGCGTTTCGCTAACCATGCTAGCTAGCATCATCAGGATCGTCAGTGAGGAGTCAGTCAGTAAGGACAATTTCTTTCAATTCATATATGAAACCGGAAGTTTATTTACGTTAACATATTATATTAAAACTTTATGCCAATTAAAGTAGAAACATTAAAGCGAATTCATTCACCAAATAAACTTTTTAATTACAGCAAACAACTATCTTTATTTACTTTTTTAAATCACATATCATCTGGCTATCACTGGAAAGGTTGGACATGTATGTATATTGTCAAAGAAAGTAATATTTTGTTATTATTTCCTTTGATACTATGTAAAATAAAGTAAATTCAAATTTCAGTACTTCGATAAACTGGTACTAGTTTTTTCTACTTTTTGTCCCAGAGCGCCGACTACGTTAAAGACGGCCCTGTAAGACGCTGAATGATATTTAATATCATCTCTACGGTTTTGCTGACTCAGTTCGCCCGCCTAAACTATGCCAGTCAACTTTTATTGCTACAACTCTAAAATTATTGTAGTTTAGCTTTTAAAATACGTAAATTATAAACAAATTGCTACAAGAAATGGAATATTTAAAAGAAAAATTAATTTAACACAAGAGAGAAATGATCTTAACGCATAAAAACTCTATGGAACTTCAACCAGTCATTACCATACTCCTCATTGCTACACCTAGGGATAATCCGTTATTATTCCCAGGTATAAATTGCATGTCTTCTTGATAATTAGTGAAATATTATTGTGTGCAGCAATTTTAAAGGCATAGGGTATGGATACCGTACTATCATCATGTCACCACTATCAATATATATATATAGAATATAGAAGAAACATATTTTTGTTGAATGAAGAACCTTAAAATTATTTTAAAATACTACATCTTAAAATCAGTTAGACTGCCAACCCAAAAATCCATATAAAAATAGAACAACTTCAATCAATTAAATCACTAACTCTATATGGACACATCCCAACCTGAAAACTTTTAAATCAATACTTAAAAGATGCAAGTGATTTACTGCGGCGGATATCCTAGAGCAAGACATAAAAGAGTCTGAGGCGCGCCGAAGTGGATCTTCTTCCTATACTGAGTGAATGATACCAAAAACTTTAATTTGTTCTTGTATAATAAGAATAAATCCCCTTGGCAAACATTGATAAATATCTCCAATTTATCTGTGCTTGAGAGAGTCAGCAATAGTATAAGTTGAACCGCCTAAAGATCCCTGCAAAACTCTAAATAACAATGTCTAATGGTCAAAGACTTAATGAATTTACACTGTACCCGATCATTAAAATATGCATCTTCTTTCGGTTGAGATCTGATTTCAATTGTTTATAGGTCTTGGTCCCTGTTTTATAAGAAAGATCTTTAAGAGCGGTGTTGTGTTTTAATTTATGGTTAGGTTTAGTTATTTCATTAGGTAATTAACTATTTAAGTGTTCTTAGTTTATCTTAATTTCACTGAGCACTTTAAGACTATTTAACTTTAAAGATCACTTGATTTAGAATTTTGACAGATTTATCGTAGATCCGACTTAAGTACTTTAAACGAGTAGCCCCCAGGAAACTACGCTCCTGTGAGCTGCACCTCTTGTGTTAGGTTTGAGGATTAGGATATCGGTAGAACAACCAAAGTCTACGTTTCTGTGAACTACGGGTTCACGCATGCCCTCTCTCTTATAACGTTAAACTCCAACGTTTGCTAAGACTCCTACGTTTCAAAATGAGAGAAAAAGACCTCAATTCGAGAAGACACATCGAATATTGCAAAGTTTAGATTAATCTACAATTCATCACATCATCAGTAGTCTTGTTACGTTCTGGCTCCCATCTGATCAGTTCTGCAGCTTTCACCTTGTATGGTGGTGCAATGCCCCTACTCGGTTCGAGGCTACCATAGGTGCAAGTCTGTTTAATATGACTGTTGGTTGCCAATGTTGTTTTTCGTACATGTAGCAAAAGAAATATATATTTAAAACTTGTCCTAACAACGTTATTCATTTATATTCCAACTTACTGAAACAATAGTTTCTTGAACTAATTTGTTTTCAATTTAAAAGCTGACCCTATCCTTATGACATAGGAAAAATATTCCCTTAATGCTTTTACCTATCTTAATATTATAAAGTTTATTGAATTTATTTATTCATCACTAATGCCCAGTTTCTGAAAGTATGGATAACTTTATTCTTGAAATATTTCCTATGACAACGATTGTTAATACAATTGTAACCATAGTAATTATTGGCTTCATAACTTTATACACTAGATATCTGGTACTTCAGAAACCGGGCATTAGTCTATAAAGACGGCCCTGTTTCCGTTTCCGAACATTTTACTTTATTTAGTAACATTTTTATATTAATAATATTGCAATTTATCTGGCTCAGTTATACACTGGAATCCACATTTGCTGACTTTGTTTATAAGGATATCATTGCTCATTGCAATTCTATCCATATAACCGCAAACTTATTTATTTATATCTGCATTTTGACAACATCATCTGTAATCGTAGTGCCATCTCGTATACTTTTAATTAATTATTTGTATTTCTGGTTTGAATAATTGCTAGTCTCAACTCTCGTAGAAGGAGTCCAACCAGGGGCGTGCGGTGAAATTTTTAGAAAGGGAAGCAGCGGCAGTTCGTGGAATTTGGTGCCTACACAAAAAAGCCCGCCGCAGACGCCGGCGAAGGCTAACCCGCCGCAGGCTGAAAAGTTTGAGGGACCACGCCCAATTTTTACCGAAAAGTCATTAAAATCGTTAACAAAACAAGGATCCGGCGCCCCCTCGGGCATCCCCTTGAATGGCAAATTGTTGCGCACTTAAAGAAATGAATATGTACCTTACCTATTTAAATAGTAAAATAAATGAAATGACTAATTTACCGTCAGACATTGAAGAATTAGCTAGCTCTGCAGTTGCTGGGTTATTGCCGGAAAAGTCTAAAGGCCTATACGAAAAAACCTATGCCAGTTATGAAAGTTGGTGTCACAAGAAAATTGTTAGAAATGTTGCAGACGAAAAAGTACTTTTAGCCTATTTTAAAGAACAATCAATGACAAAAAAGTCTTTAAGTTTATGGAGTTATTACTCAATGTTACGAAGCACGTTGTTAATTAAACAAAATGTTGATATAAGTAAGTTTGTTCACCTGATTGCTTTTTTAAAACGTATCTCCGATGCTTACAAACCCAAAAAGTCTAAAATTTTGACGAAATACAATATTGCGAAGTTTTTACAACAAACAGAAACTGATAAATATTTGCTATTGAAAGTATCATTGATAATAGGCATAAGTGGAGCATGCCGAAGAGAGGAGCTTAAAAATTTAAGAATGGAAGATGTGCATGATGAAGGGACTGTTTTTAGAATTTGAATTCCCCATACAAAAACAAATGTTTCCCGAGAATTTTTCGTAACACCTGGTGATATTGAAGGAATAAATATGGTGCAATTGATTCGAAGCTATATTTCAATTAGACCTAGTGATGCTGACAATTCTCGTTTTTTTTTGTCCATTAGAAATAACAAATGTACAAAGCAGCCAGTGGGTATTCATACTTTTGGAAACATGTGCAAGACAATTGCTTCCTTTTTAAAGTTACCTAATTCTGACGGATATACTGGGCACTGTTTCCGAAAGTCTTCGGCTTCATTGTTGGCTGATTCAGGAGCAAATCTTCACACTATTAAACGTCATGGTGGCTGGAAAAGTGACACAGTTGCCGAAGGTTATATAGAAAACTCACATGAAAATAAAAAAAGAATTTCAGTATCTATTCTTGGCGAAAAATCATCACCGACTGTTTTCCTTCCAGAAGATACCAATATTCAAATACCAACATCAAATACAACATTAAACAACCAGAATAATGGGATAATTTCGACGCCTTTCGACGCATCTAAAATTATTAATTTAACAAGTTGTACTAATGTAGTATTTAATTTTAATCGTTAATAAGTTTGTTGTTTTGAATACATTTTTATTTTTGCAAAGTAGGTATACCTGGATTTTTTTTTCATTATAGTACTGAGTCCTATAATGAAATCATTATAGTCCTCAGTCCTATAATGAAATTATTAGAGTACTCGATCCAATAAAAGGTGTCATTATGACAGTCAAAATGCGTTCCATAAGAACGTCATTATGACACGTCGGAATATAAAATAATTTACACTCTTTAATGTGATTTATGGACTGGAATAAAACTAAATTTAATTTATGAGCAAAACAGTGGACAAATAGAGCACTTGGGAAAGTTTCTCCAACTTTAGCTTGCAGACCTCCTAATTGTCCTGCCGTCACAGCAGCTCCATCATAGCTTTGAGCAACTATTTTTTTTTTCCCATTAATTTCATTAATAACGTTATAAACTACGGTATATAATGCAACTGCGGTACGATTTTCGGACACATTCTCAGAACCTAAAAATCGCTCTTGAATACTTCCGCCTTTTTTAACGTAGTGAATTACTATAGATAATTGGCTAAAATTAGTGATATCAGTTGTTTTGTCCAGAGCAATAGCAATGAACCGCGCTTTGCCAATCTCCTGCTTAATTATTTTTAAAATAATGGTTAGATATTAACTCATTCTGGACACGATTCGACGTTCCGCGAAAAACGCTCTAAATGATTTTTTAAGCAATCATCATATTTAGCCATTAAACTAAGTAAATCCTGGACCGTTAATACAAAGAACCTACTCCAACGTTCAACGATAGCTTCCGCGCCCGCTTAAAGCACCCGACTACTCAAGCCGATGGAAAGTTCACTAACCTCTCAATGCACAAGCGATCAAGCATTACATGCATCGCATATTATTATGGCTTGGCTGCATAGAAGCTAGCGGCCGGCATAGGTTCCATTGGATTTTTACTGCGGCTCGCTCGGAGTCAAGGCCGCATTTGTTATGGGCCTGATAATTAAGATAATTCTTAGCGCTTTTAATGTAACTAAATGAATTGTTTCCTATTTCAAAAAGTACATTTTAGAATATGATGTTTTGTAACTTTTTTAGGGGAAGCACTGCTTCCCTTGCTTCCATGGACTGCACGCCCCTGAGTCCAACCCAAGAAACGTAAACTCTTAGAGTTTACGATTCTAGCGTCCAACCTAGGAAAGTTGATCATTTAATTATAACATTTTGATAAAAATTTTATGTAGGTAATTTTAATACTAGCAAGCTCTTTGATACATTACTCAAATTTTGACTAGTTTTCGTCTTGGCCGTGAACTAGTAAAGTTCGTATACGTTGTTTGGACCATTTCAGACAACGCACACTAGTCGAAATTATGAAAAACCTGGCAGAAATAAAAAAAAATTGCGAGAGTGCTAGTACTCGAGATTGATGTGTAAACATATCCTATAACGACATCGGTTGTAAAAAATGACAACAGCACGTTGTGTTCCCAAGCGGCCCCCCCCCCCCCCCCTCAGTACTAACCACGCCACGTTGTTTAACTTCAGTGATCGGACGAGAGCTGGTATTTTCAACGTGCTATTTGGCCGTTACCTATACATTCTAGCTTGTTCATAGAATAAAAACAAACCCATTCGCATTTATAATATTAGTTAGGATTCTTTAATAATACTTACTGGCAGCTTCGGAGTAGATTAATTCACTGCACAAATTCGACACGAAAATCTAATGCCACCAGGAATAACATCAACATATGGACACATCTTGTTTACCTAGTCATCTTGGGCCGACATCCTTTGATTTGGGAAAGGCAATCACCGACCTTTTCAAATTTTAGAAGAGGGCTATGACTCAATATTGTTTTAAACGTCTGGGCATCTGAATAATACTTTTGACAGTTCGTTTAATTTAAAATAATAATATGCTTTTTTCTCATTTAAAATCCGTTTAAAAACGATTTTAAATGGCAAAATTGTATAAAAATCCGAAAATTCGGACTTTTTTAGGATGATAGCCGTGGCTTCGGACGAATTTATCGTGGATTTTGAAGCGAACATTTATTTTAAATTCAATCGTCCATTAAAAATAAGCTGTGCTATGGATCCAAATACACTGCGAATATAATATAACAAAAATAATACTTTTGACGGTTCGTTTAATTTAAAATATGCTTTTTTATCGCCAAAGTCCGTTAAAAACGATTTTAAATGGCAACATTGTATTATAATACCGCCTAGAATCGGTTTACACATTCCGTCCCCACATTTCCGTCCCCCCATTTCCGTCGCATTTGCCGAGATTTACCCTCATACCGCCGCGTAAGATGTTTACACATCAAAAAAATTATTTTAAAATCCCCGATCTCAAATTACTTCCATGAATACTCTGACACTGCAGGCATATAGTTGGCTATGAAATTACTTTACCGAAAACAATATCTGTCGTTTTGCTGGGTGTCAAAGTTGACATTTTTTAAGCTGTTTGATGCGTTTATGTGTTAGGTTAAATGTGCACAGAGTTTTAGCGGGAAAAAAACTACATAAAAGTTTTGGGCAACAGTATCTTAAGATAGAAAATACCCAGCGAGCCCAGCGAGGTATGTTTTCGTGAAATATTACAAACTATAAGATTAGGTTAAGATTTTAAAAAGATCTGTAATATTAAACAATGCAGTGTTATTTTTTTGTTGTTTTCGAAATCCTACAATTTCAAAATTAATTTTGTTTATGTTCTGCGCATATCTCCAGTTCAGCATATTTTTTTTATGTCATACCAGTACATTATTGTGTTTTTATACCTTAGATACCATTTACATAATGGATTACTTTATGCCCGTGCGGGCATAAAGTGCACTTTATGGCCCGTGTGAGCATAAAGTACACTTTATGAACTCAAATAATTGAATTGAATTCGTATTTTTTTAAATATTTACATATTGTGAATGCAATAACGAACTAGTATGTACATAAATAATTATTATGTGCTTTAGTCCTTCATTATATATTTTCCGTTGACAAACGTTGCCCCAAAATGCTCCTTCTAAATGAAAAATTAAAATTATTTTATAATTTTTCATCTTTTTCACATGTAGGTAGATATGTTAGTTTGGGTCAAAACTTGTAAGTTTATTTTGACTAACTTCTGAAAATCCGACTAACTTTAAATTTGGTAGGCATTTGGTTCCGGTAACAATACAATTCAATCCTTTTTCAGAACAAAAAAAAAATAAAATGGTGGATCCAAAATGGCAGAATTTTTAATTTTTAAAGTAATTTGTCTGAAACTTATAACTTGGCGTTTTTTAAGGGCACTGATTATGATTTTTGACTTAAATTTTCAAAAATTAAGAGGAAAAAATGACGGGCTTTCCCATTTATGAACAGATTTATCTAATACTTGGAACTTAGGGATAGGTCGAAACACATTTTTATCAGGTTTGAAATTAGAAAGATAGAAATAAATTAGTTAAAAAAGGAAGTTAAACGATTTTATTAGAGTTGCCAGGGCGATGAATTATTGATCTATATTTTAAGCAACAGCCTTACAATTTTATTTAATGGCCATTGCTCACCAGAAAACTAAAATGTTAGTGCATCATTGCACCGTACCTTTATCTATTGATCTGTATCTTTGATAATCGCCTCATAAATTAATATCAAACCTTTTTTAGTAAAGAAGGTTCTGTCAAATTATTTTTTACTTTTTAATACAATTTTTTATATGCTCTGTGCTCTGACAACTTAAATAAAATCGTTTAACTTATATTTTTTAATTGATTTATTTTTTTCATAGGCTGAAATGAAGTTATGACATCAAGCAATCGTCAAATGAGCGAAATTATTTTAAGTTTTCCCGAAAAAAACTTGGATACAAAGTTTTTGCGATTAAAAAGTAGAATAATGGAGCTCACACGCTATACATCGTTGTCCACTAAAACTAAAAAGAAACTAGAAAATTTTTACTACAAATGTAAGATAGAGTGGATTTCTACAAACAGAACCAAAGACCGTTTTTTTAAAGACTCCCACCTATGGCTTGAAACAAAAGTTACATTTAGTTAGAATTTTGAAGAAAGTAGTGAAAGAACAAAGTGACAAAAAACTAAAAAATTACGTCAAAACTTTAGCCCCAGTCAGTTAACGTATGCTGCTCAAATGAGCTACAGAAATGAAAAACAATCAAGTGCTTCAAGACTACTCAAAGTTATAAATCAAGAGCCTGCAAAAGCAAAGGACTTTTTTAAAGCTCTACCGTTGACTGAATAACAGGGGAAGACGCGTTAAATTATGGGCAAAATCATGACGGTAAAAGATGACTGCGTATAGATGGCGCTACTAGAATGCGTGCGCGAGATCTGGTTTAAGATCGATCACAGTATTGGCATTTTGCGAAGCACACGAGCGTGTTGTCTGAGGAGTTTTCGTCGTGTCTTAAAACCTTGCATTAACATTTCTTTTGATTTGTCATAGACGTAGCCTTGTTTTGGCTGTAGTTAGTAATCGAACATGATGTCGCCGTCCAAAATGAATGTTTGTGTTTATCGTGGATGCAGTAATATGAGAAAAAACAAGAACAATATTATAAGTTTTTTTAAGTTTCCTATGAATTCAGTCAACAGCTCTACATAAGAACAATGAAAATTCAAGGCTTACTGGAGTTGATGCCGTTTCCTTAATGGTGGAGGCAAAGTGATCCAAATTTCAATACAAATTAATACGAAAGCTAGCGTTAAGCAATAACTGCTATTTGTATCCATCATATGATCAGAGGTTTTAGAAGCAAAGAAAAAGTGCTACCCTAACGGTATAGTTGTAAGTGAAAATCAGGCAGAAGTTCCACTTATAGAACTGTTGAATCATACATTTCAGAGATTACTTGAAGTACAATCGGAGGTTTTGACCCGAATAAATTTATCCAACAATAACATACTAAAATTGACCTTATTCTGCAAGTGGGGTTTTGATGGATCTTCAGATCAATCAGAGTATAAGCAGAGGTTTAATAATGAATCTAATTCGGATTCTAGTATTTTTTTACTTCTATTGTACCTATTAGAATCAGTCTTTGTCAGATCAATAAATCCGATGTTATAATCTGGCAGAATTTAAGGCCTTCTTCAGCACGTTTTTGTCGTCCCATCAAACTTCAATTTTGTAAAGAAACAAAAGAATTAACCAATCTAGAAAAAACGAATATGGATTCTCAAATAAAAACTCTGGTTCCTTTTAGTACCAAATTGGGAGATATTATTGTTGAAGTATCATATGATCTTTTTCTGACAATGATAGATGTTAAAGTCGGAAATGCCCTAACAGACAATAACTCTACGCAAAAGTGTTTTGTGTGCGGGGCAACATCAAAGGAACTCAATGATATTGAAAAAGTGTTACTTAGGTCAGTAATAAACAAAGATTATTTAAAACTTGGTTTGTCCACATTGCACGCTTGGATAAACTTTTTTGAGTGTCTGCTACATTTAGCATACAAGCAATGTATTAGAAAATGGCAAGCGAGAAGCGCTGAGGAAAAAACAAAAGTTGCAGATTCAAAAAAGCGTATCCAATTGCAATTACACTCACGCCTAGGGTTAATTGTGGATAAACCAAAACCTGGATTTGGTTCGTCAAATGACGGCAATACAGCACGCAAATTTCTGGAAAATGCTGCTGTTGTTGCTGAAATTTGTGAAATTGATATCAGACTTTTAAAGCGGTTCCATGACATATTGCAAACTTTGTCGTCTGGATATGACATTGATTCAGAAAATTTCCATGATTATGCAATTGAAACAGCGAAATTATTTTCATCCTTATATCCCTGGTATCCAATGCCTACCTCAGTACATCGAGTTTTACTTCATGGGTCACAAATAATAAGTTCATTCGTACTACCAATAGGACAATTATCTGAGGAAGCACAGCAGGCGAGAAACAAGGATATTAAGAATTATCGATTAAACATTGCAAGAAAAACATCCAGAATCGATAATTTGCATGATATCTTTAATCGCCTTCTTGTTTCCTCAGACCCACCAATCTCATGCAAAAGACCAATCCAACCAAAACGCAACAAGAGCTTGTCCTCAGAAGCAATCACTCTTCTGAAATGTCCCAATGTAAATTACGATATTGAAAATCTCAGTATTTTAGATACTGAATCATCTGACGAAGACTGAGAGTAAAATGTTTATAAAATAGTGTAGTTTGATTAGGATAGTTAGATTAGGTTCATTTATAATGTGACCCCCCTTTAACTTTAATAATGTTTCAGTTAAAAAAAATGGAAATGCAGGGTTTTTAGTGTAGTTTTTGCGCCCGTATAGAGCAAAAAGAAAATCTCAATTCTCAATACTTAAAGCGTGATTGACAGTTAAAATTCTAAATTTTTAAATTTTGGTAAGTATGTGATAAATGACAAATAAGCCATGATAAAACCAAAAATTAAGTTTGTTTGGTTTTATCATGGCCTGTTTGTCATTTATCACATACCAAAATTTAAAAATTCAGAATTTTAACTGTCAATAATGCCTTAAGTATTGAGAATAGACTTATAGTGTGTTATATAAAAGGTGTTTAACAATTTGTGTAGAACCAAAAATTTTAATAAAAAATGGGGCTAGATTTAAAAAATTGTTTCCTTTTGATCAACCCTGTATACTATGATTTTTCTTTTTGCTCTATATGGGGGCAAAAATTACACTAAAAACCCTACATTTCAATTTTTATTTTTTTTTTATAACAAAAAATAGCAATGTTAAAGGGGGGTCACATTATAAATGAACACCCTGTACAATAAGATTTTTTTTCAGTAAATTTTCATCTTACTTCTTCTAAAGCATTGTTTCTAATTATAGATATAATAAATTTTTGTTTATTTCATTGTCGATTAATTATTAAAGTAAAATGTGTTACTTGATGTAGGTACCTAAAACTTGCCAACTTCTCTTTTTAAAAACAAAATCATTAAACGTCTATGATAAAAATCCTTTTTACGCTCTTTTATTCAAAATAGTATCATATCACCCATTATGAGCATACAAAATGTGTTCATATAATTTCTGGCAGGTTTTTCGTAATTTCGACCAGTGTGCAAAGTCAGGATTCAAGGGGTCTCCTGTGTATTGAGCCCTCACGCGATTATAAGCCGTGTTTTTGCGAACAAGCAGCGTTTTTGCGGCATAATTTCATACCGAAATTTGCGGAAAAACAGCGTTTTCTATCAACTTCCTTGATTTCGGGGTCGGAGCCCCGGCTTGAAATTCACGCCGCAACATGACTGATAGAGAGGACGATTCCTCCTCCCTCCGCTCGGAGGATATCATGTCAAACACCCCCAGCGAAGAGGTGATAGCTCGTAGTGGCTATATTTACAAAAGGCTATTGAAGCACGGTGAAGAGTGCAAGATTTGCGCGAAAATCGCGCCTTCATTAAAGTCAATCTCTAACCTGCCAATTGAAAGCATTCTTTCGCATCTGAACAAAGGTATCGATCACCTGAAAAAGGCCCACGACTCAAGGCCTTCTTCCTCAAAAAGGAAGGAAACGGCGAAAGCCAAAATTGATACAGGCAGGAATGATCAGAAAAAGCGACAGAAAACCCTCGACGGAAGTTCCGATATGGAAATAGACTTTTTGGCGATGAAAGAAAAAGAGACCGAAAAAAGAGACGATAAAAACCTATCACCGTTGATTGAAGAGCGAACTTCAATCAACGCTATAACCTTCGACCTCCGCAACGATTGGCAGGTGAATGTATCGGAATAACGCACTTCTGCGTTCCTGGTAGCGCCGACTGAAAAAGATGGTTTTAAAGTGCCCTTTAAAACCATCCCTTTTAAAAAGAATGTGAGAGAGGTGAAACTTGATATGGGTGGACCCCATAGCATCCCCCTAGACAACCGATATGAGGCCTTATCGGACTTAGAGGATGAGACAAACAGCAATGCCTCCACCTCAAACCTTAGCGATAAGACGAAAAGTTCCAAGTAGGACAAGCACCAGGATCAGGAAAAAGGCACAAGCTGTGCTGAAGACAAAAGTGGGCCCGCCATCCTCGGTCGTAAAGCAGGGAAAGTTAAAGGCGCATGACGACTTGCTTAGCGATATGCGTCAAATGCAAATAAGCAAATTCTCAATTAAATATGCTCGAAATAGCACGATATTCTAGAAGATTGGGCCGTCTTTAAGAGGGTTATGGACGCGGAAAATGTGAAATAGCATAGCTACGCTGAGAAGAATCCGAACACGAGAGCCTTTCTCTTAAGAGGACTAGACGGCAACATAGCCGTAAATGAAATTAAACTCAGACCATAATGAATATCCGGGTTACATGGGAGCATCGTAGAAATACAAGACCCATTATGCAATGCAGGAGGTGTCAGGGTCATGGGCACTCCATAACTTATTGCACTAAAGACTGCAAGGGTAGTAAGTGTGCCCAAGGCCATGAAATCACCTCCTGTAATAACACTGAAGGCCGAGACCATGTCTATTGACTTGGACTGTCCAGTTTATAAATATAAACTCGAACAATTAATGACGAGCAAACAACCACCTAAGAAATATGTGCCTGCACCCGCACTCGCCACGCCGGCCTGGCAGGGGCGCGGTCAACCCACAGGACAAGGCCGGGGTATAAATAGAAGAGAGCCCCAGCCCCAATTCCAAGTACAAAGCCCCCAAGGCATACAGCAACCCCAGGGAGGAGCAAAACAACCCCATAACGGGCAATACGACCAGAATTTCCCAAATACGCTAAGAGCGCCGCTACACATGCAAACTGCGCAACCTAACTAAACTAAAATATGATATCTAATCTTTTAAATGTAGTAGCTAAAATCAACTCTCTCGTAAATGCTTCCGAATTGTTATTTGCGTTAGATGAATTTAGCAGCATGCTAGAAGCATGCAACAATGACAAGGCAAAGATCTTACAAGGAACAGTTCAAATCTTTTCTGTAGAGAGTTATAAATGCAATATATAGGTAAATGGCTTCCCAATGTCCTCGTTTAATATTGTTTCTTGAAACTGTAATGGTATTCGAAATATGTTTGGCGAATTTAAGCATTTTATGTATACGTCCCAATTTCAGATTGTTTTCTTGCTCGAATCTCGAATAAATCGAGATTACAAAATCAAAGTGCGAAACTATACAGCAGAGCGCTTTGATAGGTCAGCAAGAAACGGGGGAGGTGTGATCTGCCTAGTACATAAGTCACTCAGATACAAAAGGAAAACACGGATTAGATCCGTCATTGAATACGTGACCATCGAGCTCGACGGTGGCTTATGTGATAGCGGCGGGTACGCCCCCCAGACCTGCGCATCACGCAAGCCGACCTGCTCGAATTTTTGCAACCAGGTAAACGCTCTATACGTCGCACGTCGCATTTGGCGATGGCTATACTAACCATAAAGGCCGTGTTGTACGCACTTTAATAGAATACAATTTGGAAGTCCAATACCTTAGAACTCGTGACCCTACACACTACAGAGGACGTCTAGTTCCTTAATACTTGGACGTTGCAGTTGCTCGAGGGCATCCAAGCGCCAAAAGTCACTAATGATCTTAACTCGGATCATCTTCCAATCAGATTAAGTCTAACGCGAGATGGCGGCCGGAAGCCTATGAAATGGAAGTCATTTCATATAAAAATCTAGATTGGAGGCTGTTCCGAGAGAGATTAAATGCCGCCACAGTCATTCCGAGACAAATCGATTCCGTCCAAGATTTGGAGAACGAAATGAACTCAATTACCAGAAACATCCAGCGCGTCACAGACGAACTATGTCCGAAAATCAGGAAGATGCCGTTTTCGGAAACTCTCCCTGATGAAATCCTATCCTTAATTAGCTCCCGGAACCGAATACGGCGCAGGTGGCAATTGAACAGAGCAGTAAATGATCGAATTAGGACGAATGTATTACTGACCAAATTAAGAGGGACATCCAAACTCACAGGGATGCGACCTGGATAAGTTTCGTGAATGGGCTAGGCACGGGGGATGGCTCTCTGTGGAAGCTCTCGAGACAGGTCCGCAGGGGTCCAACTGAGATCCCAGCGATTCGCCACCAGGGCGAGGATTTATTGAATGATCAGGCAAATGTTGAGGCTTTTGCGGACTTTTTTGAGGGGATTCACGGAGAGATACCGGATACCGTGCCATTGCACGCCCATATCGGGGAACATAAAACGCCGTTTTTAAACCACCCTTATCCAATTCCGCCCCCTGTGATTAGGAAACTTCTGGTCACTCTAGCCGAGATACGCGATGTTCTCAGCCGCCTGCCAAATAATAAGGCGCCGGGACCTGACACTACCCCTAACCTGCTCCTCAAAAACCTACCAAGAAAACTCTGGTACATCTAATGCATATTGTAAACGCTATTCTGCGCCTACAACACTTTCCCAGCTCGTAGAAGATCGTGCGAATAGTGCTGTTCCCCAAGCCCGGGAAGGACGCCAAACTCACGAGCTCCTACAGGCCAATTTCTTTGCTCAACACGATGAGCAAGCTCACTGAAAAGCTCGTACTATCAAGGATTAACAAGGCCGCCCTGAACCTCCGTGTTTTACCGGAGGAATAGTGCGGCTTCCGCAGCGGGCATAGCGCAAATATGCTCGCTGCAAAAATAGCGTCCGACATATACGAGGGGTTCAATCAACGGCATTGCACCGCCTTGTTGCTCCTGGATATAGAGCGCGTGTTCGACCGGGTATGGCATAACGGCCTATGTTACAAACTTTTCATCACGCACGAATTCTCGCTGCATTTGGCAGCGTTAGTTACGTCTTATCTGGCCGGGCGCTCCTTTTCAGTGCGCATCAATAATGCTAACTCATCCTTGAGGCCGATCCGAGCTGGCGTCCCGCAGGGAACAGTGCTATCACCGCAGCTATTCAGCTATTATATAGCAGATCTTCCCTCCCATCCTAACTCATCCCTGGCATTCTATGCTGACGATACAACCCTATACTCCAAATCCTTTAGCGCACAGGAGGCGGCGAATAATGTCAGTGCCCATATGGCACAAATATCTGAATTTTATTCGAATTGGAAAATTCGATTAAACACATCGAAAACAGAGCTAGTTCTATTCACACGGAAATTTACGAACACCGATATGCTCCCGATCCTAATAACTAACTAACCCTAAACCAAAAGTCAAATACCTAGGTATCATGTTTGATAAGAGGCTGACGTTCTGCGACCATATTGCTTATATTAAAAGCAAAAATTTCTTTGTATGGGATAAACTGAAGCCCCTTATCAGACATGGTTCTTTCTTAAGTCCCGGAAATAAAGTCACCCTTTACAGGACAATCACCAGACTCTTTTTGATGTATGGTGCACCGGTTTGGTGTTCTGTCTCTGATTCGCAAATGAAGAAGTTACAAATCCTTCCAAACCGCCAACTTAGGGTAACTTTTTCGGCGGATCGTTATACCAGGACGAGGGACCTGCACGCGTGGGCGCGTATAGATAACGTAAATGAACACGTGGATAAGCTCGCGTGTAGGTTCTATAACTATGGTATCCGTGGCTCGCCAAAAACGGCAAACATCGCAAAAGCTAGATTTAACCCAGAATTTAGGGCCAAACACGGGCCCATACATCGAAAAACTACAATTTTCTTCCTTGAACCTAGACCTACGGGTTGTAGCCCATCAAATCCCTCGTCCTTCTCCAGGCTGAAGAACACCAAGGTACAATGTCTGGAACTAACCACTGGGGAGTGACCCAACAAACCCCATTCTCATAAAGGAATAAATCGAGGCCGATGCTTCCAGTGGAAGCGGCCCTAGGGGGTAGATGCATAAGCCTACTCGCATCGTCGGTAAAGGACCACCCAATCAGAACTGGGAAGTTCTAAGTGGCTTTTTCGGATTACGTTCCGCTTCCGCGCTGGTGGTTCCAGATCCCGCAGTAGGAATATGTGGACATGATGGCGCTTCCAGGATGAAAATATTCCGGAGGTAAACTCCCCGGCCATTTAGATCTCCAAGCGCCGGGTGGCCCGGGGGGTTCTTTATGCAGCATTTCACAGATAGCAAATATACCGAACCGATTTTAGAATAGATTTCTGCAACATAAGAGGTCTAAATACAAACATTAATCCGGTACACCAACATCTAGAGGCAAATAGACCACTTATACTATCCCCTACAGAAACACAAGTATGTTCTTCAACAACAACCCAAATTAACCCAACTACCCCTATCCTGGTTACTACTTCCACTCCAGATTTAGACATAAGTTTGGAATATGCCTTTTTGTCCGAAGCGACCTTTCATGTCACTGCGAGGAAACGCTCGAACCGAACAACCTTGACGACATGTGGCTCAAGTTTACCGCCAAGGGATTAACCAAGTTCATAAGTTATCTGTATGGCCCTCCGAGCGATAGAGCCTACAAAAGCTTTTTACAATACTAGCTACCACTTTTGATTCAATACAGGTCCATCACCCCAATTCAGAAATAATCATTCTGGGAGATTCCAGTGCCCACAACACCAACTGGCTCAAACATCACAACAAGACCGACAACGAAGGTAGAGAAGCTGAAGCATTTGCCATCAGCTGCGGACTTACTCAACTTGTAGACGAACCAATTCGGATCTCAGAGAGGGGCGAATTTGCCGCCAATTGGATCTTTTTCTAACTACAAATCCTGACCAGTACCCAAGTACAGTTAGTCCGCTATTAGGTACCTCCGACCACAAACTTATTACAACGGTTGGTGAACTGCCACTCCTATAGAAAGAACCGAAATTTGCCTAATAAAATCTGGCATTACAATTGTGCAAACTGGGACGATCTAAGAGAGTTCTACCTCGATTTTCCTTGGCTCGACGACTACTTTGGCACGGACGATCCATCAGTCTGCTGCGAAAAGATTACGCAAGTAATCTCCTCAGGAATGGAAGCGCACATCCCAAATTCCATCAAGTTACCGTCAAAAGAAAAACCCTGGTTGTCCAGAAGATGGGTGTTCCAGAATGAGACTATCCAGATTCCGGGTCAACTTCGGGTCGCCAACAAGACGCACAGCTCTCTTCTGAATGGAATCAAGCAGCTTTAGGCTGTGCTTTGGTGCGGCACCCCAGATGTGTGGGCAATATTCTAAGCACGGTCTTATTTGCGCTTTGTAGAGCAAGAGCAACTGCTGCGATGTATACAGTTTTTTGTTGCGAAATAGCGCACCAAGCTTCTGGGAGGCTAGTGGAAATACTTCTTTAGGGACAATATTTTTGTTTAGGGGATAGATGCCGTTCTTACGAAAGCCGTTTTTTATATCATATCTGCTGATATAGATTGCCATGTTTCACAAAGAAATTGAGAGGATACTTTTTTTTGGTATTTTACGGCCAAAGTTGTGACGCTGCCATGTAATTATTTTCCGGTCCCATTTATTTTTTTAAATTTAAAAACTGCATAGTATCTAACGGCTGCAATAAATGGCTGATATGAGCCGGTAATTTAAGAGTAATAACGTTCTGTTCCAGGGCTGCTGCAATTATTTCCAGGCTGACATGCCAGGGTAGCATGCCCATCTTATATGATGACGACTGGCCTTTCTTCATCGATGGTAGGAATGATGGTTTTTAAGAAATGGCACTTGAAAATGTCATTTTCCATCCATCCCTTTTTGCTTGCAGCGTAAACAGTTCCAGGGAAATCTGTACCTTTTGGTGCCATCCATTGGTCCCATATAAATGAACCTCTAAAAATACTCAATGGTGGTGCTTTATCACCTGCAGCATTACACATAGCGAGAATAGCAGTATTGTGCCGACCAGGAGAGCTTATGGTCCGTGAGGATGATTTATTAATTTGACCAACAAATTTACTTCTCCGTGGATCTATAGATAGACTTATTTCATCTAAGTTCCATGAGTGTTCAGGTTTGTCAGTCGAAGTTGTGTTCATTAAGGATTTTTTATAAAAGATGGAATTATTCATAAATTATAAATGGGTTTGTCGCCTTCTTTCGAGCATATTCAATGTTTTGTAATATCTTCAGGCTAAGGTTGTGTCGTTTTTTGAACACCAAAAACCAATCTTCTCTTAGAACCCCATCCTTAAATTTGGTCTACTTTTTTGTTGGCTGTAATATAGGTTTCGACAGCTTCTAGCACTTCCTTTAGCGACATTCCAAAACCCCATTTTTCCAGTACCTTTAATTCATACCAATTTTACCTCTTCCTCTACCTCAATGGTTGCTTTATTTTTTATATGAGGTTCTTACCTTAAAATTAAACAGTTGCTGTGATTATTTATTTTTTAGTGGTTTTAAGAAGAATGGTAAGACATCATGATCACATATGATATCAATGTGGTTACGATGGGAAACGATAATACATCCGTTCATTCTGATAGGCATAGGTTAATTGGTGTCTTGTCTTCTCTTTCAACTGGAACACTTTACCAATTAGGGTAATTTATCTTTATTCACTTCTGATCTACTCCATTTACCCAAACATTGCATAGTTTTTCGTGAGCGAGTCAAATAAAGAAGCAGCTAAATTTAGATATATTTAATATTATGAAATAAAAAGAATAGAATCCCTAAGAAACCTAAATTCCAGAACAAATAAGCAATTCGCCTTTCACCATAATATAAGAGTACAGGAATGGCTAATAATTGAAGGATCGCATTTTGGGGAAAATAAAGGATTGCATGCAGGTTAAATAACTGGCATATGAGCCCCAAATTTAAAAGTAGTAAATCTATGTACTTTACTAG
>MU190522.1:24864-42230 GCA_016904865.1 Pissodes strobi
AAATGGTCCATCAAATAGCATACTAGTTTTTTAGTTTGAATCTTTTAACGTTTTGCAAAGTGCAACTCCAAAAATCACAAATTTGACTCTGATACTCTGGCTGGGAGGCTGTTGGTTGGCAAGGGTTATAGCAAAATTATTAGCTGTAAGCAGGTTTGAACTGCAGACAATTCCACAATATTTAGAATTTGACTGGATTTTCAGTAAAAATCTAATACATACTTTTATAAAGTTGCTTCACTGAGATTTGAAATCTATTCATTTAGGTAGCCTAAGCAGCTTACAAATCCAATAAAGTTGTTTCCTTATATCTGAAATGTTTATACAAAGTTTACTAAATTTCTTATTAGTTTCCTGTCTTGAAGACGAAAGGTGAACAAGAGATGTATCTAAAAGAATAATGAATCCAATTTGTCTCAGATTTTCTACCAAGTATCTAATTCCTTCCAGTCTAATCAGTATACACCGTGTGTCTCACTTTGTATGGCTCCCATATCATAGTTCCGTTAATAGGGCCACAATTTTAAAAAATTGTTGGTTGAAGGTACCAGCCCCTCAGGTGATTATGGCGCAATAAGAAAATATAATTTCCATCAGTGGCGTTCATCGTTATAATAAAAAAGGGCATTTTTTGAGAGAAACATATTAGGTAATTTTGAAATGAGCAAATAATGTATTGTTCTTGTTTGGCATAACCGAACACTCCTCCTATACCAGCTTTTAAAGCAAGAGCACCATCATAAAAAATATATTTTTTTGTAATATTATTGTTTAACTTCAATGAACGAGATACTCGACACGGGTAACAAGGCTAAGTCAATCTTGTTGAATTAGCATTGTTTTCCAGATGAGGATATA
Organism: Pissodes strobi; assembly: GCA_016904865.1. Lineage (NCBI taxonomy): Eukaryota > Metazoa > Arthropoda > Insecta > Coleoptera > Curculionidae > Pissodes > Pissodes strobi. The sequence continues at coordinate 25,723 of MU190522.1, forward strand.
TCTTTTCTGGAATTAACTAATGCCAAGTAAGCAAGTTATGAGAACGTAATGCTAATTATAAGTATTAAATAACGAATTTTAAATTGCTATAAATAATAGAATTTTATTATTTTATGACGCGGACATCTTGCTACAATTTGATATTACATTATCTGACCGTTTAAACATTGCCTACATGTTTTTCCGGAAAATGTTGCTAAGATACTCAGAACTTGTTAGACTTACAAAAAAAATAAATCTAAAGGATGTTTTTTTTTTTAATTTGAGTTTTAAATCATTTTATTTTTCTGGATAAAAGGTATTCAGTATTCCCTGGTAAGCAAAAATTCTCTTACTTTGAATGGGAACACATTTAGCGGCTCTTCTATTTTTGAATTCTACATCTAATTCTTAGCATTTTTACCATTATACACGAATGGACATGTTCTATATTTACAATAATTATTGTTGACTTAACAACACCTTAATACCACACAAACCTAACAAACAAATAATTAAATATCACGACAGTATTATTGTCATCTTGTCAAACTCAAATTCAAATCTTGACAAAGTGCAAAGTCTTACTACTGTTTTGCTACTCTGTACGTTTTTATTATATTTACTAATCATTTTTATTTTTCTATTTCTCGCTTTTGACAAGTTTTTAAGGTTTTTCCAAATTTGATAGGGTCACTTAATTCGCATTTATACAAGGGCGGAAGTATTTTTACATTGGAAATTTCAATAAGACTAGTGAAAAAAAGAGGTAAAAAAATTGTCTCAAAAATTGGGATTAGAATAAATTCATGTTTTTCATTAAAACAACCTGCACTCCCCGCAAGCGGCTTGTTTCCTAACTTCGTGCTCGTGCGAAAAATATGGTCTTTTAAAACTAGCTTTTTAATATACTATTTTGCGGGACTGCGAAAATCTTTTTTCTTTTTGTTTCAGGTCTTGAACTTAAGTTCATTTTATGATTTGTAAATTTTTTGGGTATCTATTCCCCGTTAGGGAAAAATGACGGCTTAAAATGTATAAAAATCCTTAAATAAACCGAAGTGGAAGAAAAGTATTCCAATGCTTAATGTTTAAATTTTCATTAAAACAAAAATATTAAAGCCCACTCCATATGAAAAAAATATGCACGGAAAAATATGTTAGACATGTGGAAGTAAAGCCTATAATAAAAAAAAACCTTATATTGAGAAAAATAATGTTAACTATATAAAATGGAAAATTTAACACCAAAAGGTAATTTTCAAAGAACACAAAATAACGAATAAGTAATTAACATTTCTTGAAGCTCTACTTCGATTTAAGATTTTTTGTTTTAATTGTTCAACATTATTTCTTCTATTATTATGTTTTTTATTTTAAATATTCTTCTAAATAAATCCAATGATGTTATATGTGGAGTTCTAGCTGGCCATCTAGAATTTGAGTGTTAAAAAACGTCCTACTTTTATGAGACACTCGTATATTGGAAAATATCCTAAAATATTGCAGATTTACATTAACACGAAGATTTAAACCCCCATCCTATACCAAAAAAATATATATGTATGCAAAAAATAGTTAAAGCCTGTAATAAAATAATATAAGGCTTTATTGAGAAAAATAGTTAAATTTATAAAATTGAAAATTTAACACAAAAAAATTATATTCAAATAACACAAAATAACGAATAAGTAATAAACAACCTAACAAAAGCACAACAAATTTTACCTGCAGCATTTCTTGAAACTTCATTACGTGTTAAAAAACGTTCTACTTCTATGAGACACTCTGTATACTAAAAAATATTCAAGAATATTGTAAAAATTAAAATGAAAAAGACATATTTTAGCGTTTTGTTAAAAGTTACTTATTAGTATCCAGATATACCTATCCATTATTCCAAATAACTTTATCAACATTCATTGGATTGGATTGGATATATTTTAAGTAAGGCAATTACTGAACTTGTATGTAATAATGTTTAAATATAGTCTCACAGTTTGTAATGACACTCTACACACTATAGAGACTATACTATTCACTATACGCTAGACTATATAGTTGCCAATTATTAGTAATTGACAGAAATATTCTAGTTATAATATTTATTCTCTGTTAGGCACAAAACAGTCATTTAATGGATGTTCATATTTTTCATTACTTACGGTTGTGATCCCTCAGGAGGTTGCCAGAGAAGTTCCCGTGTAGATGACACCTAACACCAATAAGTCTGCCAATAAACTAAACTCCTGGACATAAACGGTGCATCAAGGAAGTTTTTAATAAAAATTTGGAGATCTATTTTAAGAACGCCAAAACATGCAGTTTTCGATGTCTGTTGTCGCAAGGTGTGCGGTTCCACTTGCATGATTACTTATGCGAATGAGAAATAATATGTACAGGGTTTGCCATATATTTTAAACCACACCTAGCTCTTTTATTTTTAGAGCTGGAAAACACTTTAAAATACCAAAGTTGTAGGGTTTCTCATGAATCGCCATGATTTTTAGTGGACCAAATAAATGAGCATTGAAAAGCTGTCAAAAATATCAAGTTTCGATTTTTAAACCGATCGCCCGGTATATAGTCCATTTATCGGGTAGCCCGGTCATTACTGATTCCAAATATACCAGGTTTGATACCTCTATCTGTAAAATTTACTGAGAAAAATGACAACACCCATGGCATAACATTGATGTGATAGGAAGAGAACGCTTATAAAATAATGTGTGGGTCAAATGCACTGATGTTATGGCACAGTTTTTTTTATCATTTTTCTCAGTTAGTTTTAAGGATAGAGGTAACAAACCTGGTATATTTAGAATCACTCATGAACAAACTATCCGATAATTGAATCACATACAGTGTAATCCATTTTAAAAAGCATATGTTAGGGTTAGTGTTCTTAAATAAATTTTTATTACGCATGCATCATAATCAACGATTATCCCCCTCTTATACACTTATATCATAATATACTATTACGATCTTCAGTGGCTTTATCGGACACCAAATTCTAACAGTTCGGAAAATAATACTTTAGCTTTGGTAAATTTTAAAAAATTTGAGCGCTAAAAATAATCGCGCTAGGAGTTTCTACTAACTCCAAAATGTTCGGAAAAACTCTGTACAGGGTGGCTCGAATTCGTGTCTATGTATGGGGAACTCGAAAACCGTAAGAGATACTGTGTCAGTCAAATTAAGGCAAAATTGCGCATTTAGGTGCCTAACAATATGCCGTTTAGAAAGTGTTAAGTATTTCCGGAAAAAACGGAATTTTGAAAAAACGTTTTATTTTTTTCCTGGGCTTATTTAAAAACGGATTTCAAATTGAATTGCGCAGTTGCATTGCCACTTTTTCCGCTCTATCCAATGATGGTATCCAGTTTGATATCCGACGTTTCGTCTTCAAGGGATCATCATCAACTTTCCTTTTTTAAATACGGATTTTATTTTCTTTATTGTTTTTCAGATGGTATTGGCGTTATTAATATGAGTATGTGTTTTTATTTTTTTTGTTATTTTTTTCATTTATTTTTATTATTATTTATTTTTAAATTATATATTTTGCTTTGGCGTAGTTTTAAATAACTTAAGGTGGTTTCTTTTGAACTTTTTTTATTGTATAAAAATATTTTATTTTGTTTTTGTATTAAGTGGAATGGCTAATAATTGAAGGATCTCATTTTGGGGAAAATAAAGGATTGCATGCCTGACTAGCTTTCACAGTTGAAATTCCCCCTGGAAAAAAACAAGGTTAAATAACTGACATATGAGCCCCAAATTTAAAAGTAGTAAATCTATGTACTTTACTAGGAAGAATTTATTTCCAAACTGATCTTGTATGAGACATAGGCGTACCGGATTTTTGATTCTAATTTTGTTCACTCTTAAAATGGTCCATCAAATAGCCTACTAGTTTTTTAGTTTGAATCTTTTAACGTTTTGCAAAGTGCAACTCCAAAAATTACAAATTTAACTCTGATACTCTGGCTAGGAGGCTGCTGGTTGGCAAGGGTTATAGCAAAATTATTAGCTGTATGCAGGTTTGAACTGTAGACAATTCCACAATAACTTTTTTTTTTCATTTTTATTATTATTTATTTTTAAATTATATATTTTGCTTTGGCGTAGTTTTAAATAACTTAAGGTGGGTTCTTTTGAACTTTTTATATTGTATAAAAATATTTTATTTTGGTTTTGTATTAAGTGGAAAATTTGAGTCCTAACACAAAAATCTAAATAAAATATTTTTATGGAATATAAAAACTTTAAAAGTACCTACCTTAAATTATTTAAAATTACGCCAAAGCTAAATATATAAAATAAAAATATTAAAAAAATAATAATTAAAATTGAAAAAAAATAAAAAAATTAACACACTCATATTTATAACGCCGATACCATCTGAAAAACGATAAAAAAAAGCTTTTATTTAAAAAAAGAAAGTTGATGATCCTTTAAAGACGAAACGTCGGATTTAAAACTGGATATCATCATTGGATAGAGGGGAAAAGTGGCAATGCAAAAGTGCAATTAAATTCGAAATCCGTTTTTAAATAAGCCCAGGAAAAAAATAAAACGGTTTTTCGAAATTTCGGTTTTTTTCGTATAGCTCCGTAAATACTCGGAATTTTAAAACTTTCTAAACGACATATTGTTAGGCACTTAAATGCGCAATTTTGCCTTAATTTGACCGTCACTGTATCTCTCACGGTTTTCGAGTTACCCATACATAGACACGAATTCGAGCCACCCTGTACAGGGCACAGGGTCTGAAATGAAACCCTTGCACCTTTTATATATGTAAAGACTTAAGGTGATTATACCCTGTATATGATACAAACATTTGCCATGTAATTTATGATTATTAGTTTGGGTTAGTTTCGGATAACAGTGTAACAGGATCCATGAATACAGGGTATAACAAAAGTTAGGTAGAAATGCTAAATTTGCGTTTTCCACACTATTTACTAACAATCCGCTTTTGGATTTATGGCAAACTTAAGATATCAATTTTGATAAAAGTTTTGAGAATAATAAACCTAATATAACCTATATATGAATACGCATTTTAAATTTCTACTCTATCAAAATTATAGGGGGTTTGCTTTTATCTCCAAAGGGGGCATGGGGGAAGATAGATACATTGATTCTTGAAACCCTATAAAATTAATTTATTTATGTTTTTTTTAATTTGTTGTAGTAGAGGGTAAAACAAACTACTTAAAATTGGTAATTGTTATTGCTTATCTACAGAGTGTCATGAAAACCTAGCTAAAGTTGGATTTATTTCTCTACATATTTAGTTAGGTGTGGTTAGAGCGGATTTTGGAACATTATTTTGCAGCTTTCTTCTTGTAGTTAAATAATTTTGGGTTTGGCCAAATTTTTGCATATAATGATTTAAGAAATAAACCAGAGTTTAAGTTTCTTTAAATCTGTGGGTTTTTTGATATGATATTTTTGATATAAGCAGAAACAGTTTTTAGAACGACCAGTTTATTGTTCCTATGCCGGGTGCTCCTGAAAAGCTTACATTTTAATGGTAACTGAAATGTTGTGTTTAATTAAAACGTTTAGTATATGAGAAAAAATGCTGCTCTGTTTTCGTGTACATGCCTTTACTATGATATGCAATTTTTAAATGTGACGTTTCCCTATTGCTGTACAGTGGATCTAGATATAATCTCTTTAAATGCAAATATCTCTATTATATTTTAAATTAGAAAAAAAATATCCTGAACAAAAGTTCAGACCGACACAGTCCTTCCTATCTATGGGATAAGACAAATATTTAGCACCAAAACTAAACGAAATTTTTACGTTTTGACTATTAAAACTTGGCTTTTTTATACTTTTGACGTTTTATATTTTATATTTCAATTTATATTATTTTAAAAGGGTTTTAAAATGTGCTATGCTCTATTTCGACGTGTACCATTATTGTATGGTAACATTAACGGCGTCAATATATCGGCTTATTAAATCTAGATACCGTGCAGCCAATCGCTCCCACCCAAATTTTAGAGGCTGCTATTTAATGAAGTAACAAAATACTTAATAGTTTGGCGGCAAAAAATAACCGAGCTGCAAAATTAGATCAGAAAATGTACTTAATTGATCAGCAACAGCAAATTATTTAATATTTTTTGGTAGCAAAACAAAACAATCGAGCAGCAAAATTAGATCAGCAAATGTACTTAGTGGATCAGCAAACTATTCACTTCGCGCAAGCTCGTACTAGCAATCCCAAGCTAACACAAACTAATCAAAGTGATTGAGCCAAGGCTTGCGCGAAGTAAGGTTTGCGCGACTCGGCTAACGTCTCGTGCAATAAACCTCCTCGTTTGAAAACTTCAACACCCGTTATGTAATATATACTACTTCACTGCTTAAATTTCAACTCGGCTGTTATCCAATCTATTTTGCTGTTCGTTCCTTGATTTTGCTGCTCATTCATTTATTTTGTTGTTGGTTCTTGCATTTTGTTTACAACATTTTTGACACATGACATTCGTCACCGTGTCAGCCACGTGGACTGCTCTACTTTTAGTATAACTTGTGATTTTACATCCACGTGGACTACTCCAATTTTAGGTTATGTTATCTGTCACTGGGATTTAGACAAGGTTTTGACTAATTCTGGTCATCTTCAGGGACTTTGAATTGATTTTAGCTAATGTAAGTCATCGTCAGGAATTTAGATCAAGTTTCTATTAAACATCTTCAGGGATTTAGGCAAGATTTCGAATAATTCTGCTGCTCATCTTCAGAGTTTCGGCATTTGGGCATTTTCAGGATTTAAACAATGTTTCTAATAACTATGGCAAACTTCACATATTTATAAACCCGATTTTGACTAATTGTTATCATCTTTAGGGGTTTAGACTTGGTTTCGGCTAATCATAATCATCTTCAAGGATTCGGAGTTGGTTTCGGCTAATGTATGACATCTTTAAGGCTTTAGTTTATACTAGTCATCTTCAGGGATAGGGAAAAGGTTTTGGCAAATGTTGATCATCTTCAGGACTTTAGATTTAATTAAGACTAATTTTAGTCATTTTCAAAGAATTCGGCTTGATTTCCGCAAATGTAACACATATTGATATATTTAGATCAAGTTTCTGCTAATGTGAGATATTCAAAGTTTTAGACTTGGTTGGTTTACTTCTAGGTCAGACATCTTCAGAGATTTAGACCTGGTGTCAGTTAATGCTGATGTTCTTCGGACACTCAATCAAGGTTCTGGCCAAAGATAGACATCTTCATTAATTTTAACAGGGTTCTCCTTTATGCTAGTGTCGGCTTCAAGGGTTTAAACAAGGTTTTGACCAAAGCTGATTTTCTTCAGGGAATTAAACTATGGTTTTGGCAAATACTATTCATCTTCAGAGATTTAATCAAACTTTAGCCTATATGGAACATCTTCAGGGACATGGACCTGGTTTCGGCTAATTCATTCATGATTTCTAGAGTATTAGACCTGGTTTTGGCTAATGCTGCTTATCTTGAAGGACTTGTACGAAGTTTTGATTAATGTAAATTACATACTAGGGATAATTAGTACACCGCTTTTAGATGTTTGAAAATAATTTAATGAGATATTTTTCTCTACATATGTTTCGGCCTTTATCAATAGTAGTTGTATACTAAAATCTAAAATTGGTATACCCTTATACTAAACCGCCTGATAGTTGACAGTTGGTCGTTCGTATTTAGAACGTCTGTTTTTTGTGACTTTTGGATTTCTAGGTACTCCTTTGTTTCCGTGTGTAAAAGTTTGACATTATTCGTATCTATAAAATGATTATTTTCTATACAATGTTTTGCTATGCCAGAGTTTTTAATATTATGTAAAATCGATTTTTTGTGTTCTTTAATCCTAATATTTAAGTTTCGACCAGTTTGTCCTACATATACAGCTTCACAGTTCACACAATTTATTTTGTAAACACCAGATTTAGATTTAGACAAACAATCTAAAGATGTTTTATATTAGCCTTGAAGATGATCAATCGGCAACATCTTAAGGATGCAGTAGCCGAAACTTTGAATACATTCTTGGAGATGTCCAAAATTAGTCGAAAACTTTTCCCTAAATCCCTGAACATGTCTTACATTAGTTAAGTTAAAACTATCTCAAAATTCCGAAGAAGATTAAAATTAGTCAAAACCTTTCCTAAATCCCTGAAGATGATTAGCAGTAGCTTAAACCAGGTCTAAATTCACGAGGATGTCCTACATTAACCGAAGCCTTTGGACGATATAGCCCAAGTGGTTACATCTTGGTAAATGACGTCATGGCCTAATGTATACTTGTACAAAAATTCAGATACAAATATAATATATACCACATAGCTAAAAAACGACACGAGGCAGATCCCATATTATATGAAAGAAGTAACAGGTGACAGACGCCATGTGTCAAAATTGGCAGCTACGTAACTTAAAAATGGCGAAGCGCACGTGGATGAAAAATGACAAGTGACAAATAACATAACTTAGAATGGGGGCAAGAATGATAAACTAATATGAAAGGATGGTGCCTTCCCATTTAAACACATGTTCACTTTTTTCTGCCCCGTGCCCCGCGGCTCCCTCACCATCATTGGCGTTTTTGTGACGTAGCTGCGCGCGAATGGCTATCATTTTTACCATTGCTTGCATTGCAATTTCCATGTTTTGGTTCTGTTTTTAGTTCTTTACTCATATTTTCAAATATCTTAGAACTATTGGTAGTTGTGTTTTAGTGCTCTGAACATTGAGAAACCTGAAGTGTATTATATTTTCCTTTGATCCTAAAGAAAATCCCATAAATTGAGGATTAAAGCAGGGACCAGAGTGCCTGTTTTGTATGAATATTTTGCAGTGTAGTTTTCATTGACTTTTTATTAAATAAGGTAGGAAGAACTTTAAATTATGTTTAAATGTAAGCAAGTGTGGGAAGAATAATAATATTTTACTTAATATTATAGAGAAATTGTCAAACTGAGGGTTTTATTACACAGTAGTGTATCACTTGGCTATTTAGGTTTTAAACAATATTTTTAAAATAGTAGGTATGTTTACGGGAAAGTAATTCTTATTTATAGATTGTTTAGTTCCTTAGATTGTGATCTTGCTTATCACGTTAGAATATCATAAATATATTATGTCATACAGCAATCGCTACACTTACTACACTATGGAAAAGCCAGTGTCGAATCATATATTAAGGATTTTTCATTCAGAAGCCCTCATGTTATTAGCATTATGAGTTCACTTCCTAGTAAATACAGACAAGTTATAGAACTAAGGCTTTCTTAATTCAATTTTATTTTCCATAATTTGAGAATAGATTGTCGAACTCTGAATGCCACACGAAAATTACTATTTTGAATATCAGTAAACATGTACATAGATACAAATATACTTGTTTGTAGAATAAAAGGAATTTTTAACTACTTAATGTTCAACTTTTCTCTTTGGATATGATATTTTAGTTAGCTACAAATAATATAATAGGTATATATGAATCGTTTATTTTGGAAAGGTACTAACTAATATGTTTGTTTATACTATGCTAATATTTAGTGCCTTTCGAGAAATTAATATAATCAATGCCTTAATTTTATATGATAAGCTCTTAAGATTCCTTTTCCAGAAGCCTCCTAGATGCTTGGTCCCTTACTTGCGATACCATCATGCTAAATATAGAATGATTTGCAGTCTTACAGTTGTGCATACCAAAAATATTAACTGTTAGCTGTGTTAAACAAAACAAGTCCTGATCTGCAAATTCTTGTAAGTTTACATTTTGCATGTAGGCGAATTGTATTATTGCCAATTCATCACGATTTTGCACTCATCGTTAGATTTCTTTAGTAAAACTATTTTGCTCTTCTTTTATGTACAGCTAGTTCGGAGGTTCCTACTCTTTTAAATGCATCTCCAAGAGAAGGATTTTTTATTTGAAGATCTAGATATCCACTCTTACAGCAAATGTCCCCTTGTAGACAAAATGTAAATTAAAGTTCTCATGAAAATGTTTTACAAAGTAAGAATATTGAATGTTCGATGATGTATTTTTCCCTTGAGCAAATCAAAAATAAGTTTTCATATTGTTCGAGCAATAGGGAATGAAGCATGATCAAAAAAAATATATCAGAGTCAGTGGGCAAATATACTGTGAAAATAGTTAGTTTTTAGATCAATAAATGAAATCTATTTATATACTACATATAAGCTTAGTGTTTAAATTAACCCAATTATACACCTTTATTCCATAAACAATATACATTTACCTAGGTCAGAACATTTTAGGGATCTTGGTGTAACCTTTGACAATAATTAGTGAAACATCCAGAACTCTCGAGTTTATTACCAGACTTAGCCATGAGTTTCACGACATTGATACTCTTAAAACTTTATTCTGTTCTTTTATAAGATCAACACTAGAATACATCTCATTAGTATGGTCATCAGCATATGATGCAGTATGCACACGTAGATGATATGGAAAGGGTACAACATAGGTTCTTAAAGTTGCTTTACCTGAGGACTCATGGTTGCTACCCATCCTCAGGGTTTTCCTGAGAACTTGCTTCGAATGTTTGATATGCAGTCCCTTAAAACTAGAACAGGCTACTCTTCCCAAGAATTCCTATTTAACTTACTTAATAATCTTATTGAATGCCCTGATCTCCTAAATAAAATTAACTTTCTTGTTCCTCGCATGGGCTCCCGTCAGAATTTAACCTAGAGCAAGTATTTTCACCCATTTATACAATGTGCAAAACACAATGCTTGTGGCAAGAATTTTGATATATTCAATAGTTCTATCTCTGTGATACGGACTCTCTTCAAAGAACATGATCCTGACCGTGTATCATGACTCTCCTTATCCTGACCTACCTACTGCTAATACCTGCCTATTATTGATTTGATTTGTTTTATTCTTTTTTATTGTAAAATATTTTATAGTTCATGATGTTCTACTTGTGATTTTTGGATACTTTACTGTAGATTATTGTATGTATTTCATAGTTTTAAGCTTAATTAGGTACTTTGATTATCTTTGATTGCTTTGTAATTGGGTCCGAACCTGTTAAGCAGTGTAACTAAATAAATAAATCAAAGCAAGAGAAATTATCATGGAATTATATAAAGACTCACATCTGGGTGATGATCCGGTAACAGTCAGAGATTTGTTAAACCTTAAAGAAGATTTGCTTTCTGTATTGGTTATGCTTATAATAAGCATAGTGCAAGAATCGTGATGACTTGGCCGTAATACAATTCGATTACATGCAGAATGTACACTTACCAGTAGTTCCAGTTCAGCACTTGTTTTGTTTAACACAGCTAACAGTTAATATTTTTGATATACTGTACTGTAACACCGACAAAACATTCGTCTACATTTACCATGAAGATATCGCCAGTCAGGGACCAAGCAGCTTGGAAGTTTCTGGAAAAGAAATCTTAAGAGGTTATCACATGAAAGGCATTGATTATCATATAATTATGGCATTGCTTATATTGTGATATTGGTAGATTTTGTTGCTGTAATGAGTATCATTTAAAGAAAATTATTGAAAATGCTGATTAATGAATCGATTCAAAATTCAAATTCAAAAAGTAAACGAAAAGTAGTAAAAATCAAAATTGCACAAAATGTTAGTTAGTCCCTTTCTCAAATAAACGATTCATATGTGTTTCAGATACCATTATGTCAAGATCAGGATCAAGCTGTGCTGGTTTTGGCTATACAACACTTATTCTATTAATCAAAGTGGTGAAAGAAAAATTATTTTACATGTGCTTCCCAAACCAAAGGATATGGTGTCCCAAAGTGTAAGAAAGGAATGGATTAGCCGCTGTAGTAGACAGGATAAATTCAACCCTGACACTAGCAGGATTTGTTCAGATCATTTTGTGATTATTTTTTATTCTTGGCTAAAGTTTGTACCACATGGAAGTAACAATATAATTTAGTTTTAATAACATATAGGAAATTTTGTACTTTTGACTTTCCGTGAACAATTTTTTAAATTCAATGATTTTTGTATGGTGTAAAATTTTTGCACTACTATTTAATAATAATAAATATAATAATGGTGTATTGCCCATTTTCGCATATTTATGCTTTAAACAGTATATATAAAATATAAAAGTTAATTACTTAAGAGTAAATGTATAATATAGTTAAGAATGTTAAAACTCAGGCTCAGGAGTAAATGTATAATATAGTTAAGATGCTTTAGACTATGTATAAAATACGATATAAGATATAATTTATGTTGTATATTGAGGACGTAGAATTAACAATACGGTTAATATTGAAATATACTGTGCATATGAACATACAATACTGTTGGAGATGAGACTCAAATTTGTGCAGACTATAATAAGCGCCTTGCAGTAATATTTTTTTCACCACTCTTAAATGGATTTATACTAGTAGGTATATTTGATGTTTGTGGGAAGAAGGTTGTATATGGTAATACCGATGTAATAGGTACTTTTTAGCAATTTAGTTGAAATGGTAAAGATAGGCCAAATAATGAGATCTTTACGGAGATTATAGGAATTATTTTCGTTAGTGAGCTCACAGTGCTGATCCAGTTTTCTTAAAACATGTTGTAAGAACCGAAATTCAAATAGTTTTAGAGCAGCCGGACTATGATGATGGAGCTGATAGCACTTTCAAAGCTGAAGACATAGAAACAGCTTTGGATGAAATAGAGAAAGAAGATGCTTCTTTTAATCCTATTGTGTATCATTTGCAAAATTTTATATAAGTAACAAGATGTGAGGGTTATTATATTGATACTTTAAAAATACTGTTTACTTGAAGTTCTTAGTTGTAGCTTATATATTCATTATTCCACTCTCACCTCTCCAGAAGTGAATTGCGTAGCACATTTTAGAGTGAAAGTAACCAAAGCATACTTACTATTTGAAGCACTGTGGGAGATGTAACTTGTTGCAATAGATGCATAGAGTACTGAAGTTCTTTATCAATAGTGAGTCCAGGGATTTTGATCTCTGCTAGGTTACTCAGAGTGGTTTTAGTATTAAGGTGTATATTTGATGTATGTGTGTGATGTTCTGTTTCTTGAATAAAATATAATTTGTTGTATCAAGGTTGAGTTAATTTATTTGCATTATAGCAGTGTGCCAAGTCACTGATTACTTTCTCTGTTTCAGTTTTTAAATTTTCATAGTTCCAATCACCAATAACATGTTGTGCCATCTGCGTAGATTATGATCTTTTTCAGATACATCTTATGTAAGGTCATTCACAAACAAGTTGAACAGCACTGGTCCTGAGATAGAACCCGAGTATAAAGGTCGATCTTTATACTCGAATAGAACCCTGTGTTACTCCGTTTATATTATATAATAGCTAACCCTAATATTATCATAGAGTGTAGACCATTAAACACTAATAGTGTCAAAAATAGAATGTTTTAAGATTTGTACCAGCTTTTTCTAAATCGTCCAGGTATCCACAGAACAGGAAAGAAGCATGTATCTCATATGGATAAACTTACAGCTTTCTCACTTGTGTTTCACATCTGCGGTTTTAAAAAATATATGTTTTAGAAAGTAACATATTTTTATTTTTTGCGCACCGTGTATACTTAATCTGAGTTTTTATATGGTTAAAATTATTTTTATTTATGCACTAGCTTCCATATAGAATAACATTGTCTGAGAAGCAATTATTAGGCTTTTCCAAATATGCATACGTTTTTGGCCCACACTGTACAAAAGGGTAGTCAGATTTTATTTTATTGTTGTCTATTTTTCTCTAATAAGCTCCTATTATTCATACTCTTATGGATATTTTTCATACACGATTTAATAATCCCCTGTCTTCTATTTACTTTTGGCTTATCCAGGTTTGTTAGAATTCAAAAAGAAAAAGCTTGTAAAAAATATTTTCCATTCTTCATTAATAAAAAAAACCTTGGTAATTTCATAAGAAATAGTTTAGTTTAACTATCCATTTAAAATTTTGAGTTTAAACCCTTTTTTATAAACTCTAAACAAGAAAAATAGCCTTGCTCGTACGATTTTGCCATATGTACGTTAAGCCTTTCGCGCCAAATTTCGCGCGTGGCTACGTCACAAAAAAGCAGCTGTCAGTGAAAAAATTCCGCAGATCGAACCATCCTGTCTTGTTTAAAGTTCTTGCAGCAGGACAGTCGATTTCTCCCCTACTTTGACATGTATGTCATCGAAGGGACAAAAAAGTATTCTAATAGTGGAAAATTGTTTTTCATATGCAAAAATAAAATTATCAATAGATATTTACTAATTGAAAGGGCCTCCCTTTTTTTCTTTGCCCCAGGGCCCCCCAACTTCCCTGCGTCCGGCCCTGAGAACTGGATGCAACAATCAATTTTCTTGGCATCACTCTGGATAGAGGATTGACTTGGCAATCTCACAATGAGGATTTGTCCTCCAAATTGTCAAGATGCCTATTCTTTATCCGTAGTTTGTCTGTCTCAGTGTCGACCTGCACACTCAGGGCTGCTTACTTTGGGTACTTTCACTCTATCACAAAGAAGGGGATTCTTTGTGCACTCTATAATGATTAACTGTCTCATTAATTGAGATCACTCCCCTTGTCTCTGATCACTCTGCGCATATGCCTAAAATATTAGCGTTGCAACCAGTGTTGTCGGACGTACCATTTTAATGGTATTTGGACCATTATTTTGTCTCGCGTACTTAAGAGTATTTTATGTATAATTTAATACGATTTTGTGCATGTCGATATAGGATATGTTTACACATCAGTGTCTCGAGTACTAGCAAACGCTCATTTTTATATTTTTATGTATTTTTCCAATAGGAGAGTCGATTTAACTGGAATTAATCAGATAATCAGTACATAAAACTTCAAGGCAATGATATTAAAAATTAATGAATAAAAACAGGTAATCGATTTAACATTACAAATATTTTATTGAAAAACTAAAGCTAAAACAGATTATCGGAACTGAATCCTAATGAATTTGACAACAGAAGAAATTTGCTTCAACGTGCAATATTTTTCCATACCTTGCCACCATACCTTGTTGAACAGCATCCACCAAGGAGAAATACGCTTGATGCCATGAGCAGTTCAATTTTGTGAAAGTCCTAAAAATAACATAGCATATATCTGAAAAAAGTTGCACGCGACTGTGAGTGTAGGAAACTCACCCTCCGCATGAGTTAGGAACATAATTTTATCTAAAATATATTAAATTAAAAAAAAAATAGTAAGAATAGTAATAATTTTAGAGATAAAATCAACAAAATGCTTTTTTTTTCTTAAAATTATTTGCAGCCCTACCTATAAGTATACATTCATTTGATTATATAGGTACCTGTGTAGAAAATTAAATCCGCTCTGTAAAATTTCAATCCGTCTATCCAGGGCTAATTGTCTCAAGTAGTCTGCGAGCATTTCGATATCAACATTAGCGGGTTCACATTCCGATTTTATCCAGATTTTTATTCCCTGTTTAACTTGTTCCCAGGATTGATTAGCGAACGGGGAATATTTCGATGTTTGAGTTATGTCGGCCTTCGATTGTCTTTTAGCACCTTCTAACAACAAAATATTAATACCAGAGCAGGTTTGTTGTTTAAACGTAATCTTGCTATAAAGGGTGCGAATAAAGACTGGAATAATTATTTCTATTATTATTTAAATAAATATGTACATCTTTTCACTCTAGATGGTCAGCCCCCCAATATCATGATGCGCTGTTGCCACTTGCCAGCCAGTTCGTCACGGTTCCGTTTCAGATGGCTGCAACTGTCAACTGTCACTACTGTCAGATCATAACCTCAATTAAAAACAACACTTGTTGATTATTTGACCGGTTTATTTGATTTATTTTATTGTGAATTATTATATTTTTAAATAATCATGGTTAGAACTGCTGTAACTGGAATTAGAGGTATGTTAACAAAATTTAAGATTTATCTTTCAAGACGGTAGAAACCTAAAACAGGATTTCAGTACATATTTGCACAGAAGTAGATTATCATATTTGTAATATATATCTACTTACACTGAAATATACTATATTATATCTGCTATAACTATTCATTTGTAGTTCCTTATGGAGTTGTAAATATAGACAATCATTCAATAAAGGCATTAAGCTAACTTGTTACGTATTTTTAAAGAGTGACTGTTTGCAGTAATAAAATATATGGATCCAAGTTGCTGGTGAATCCATGACATCATCAAGATTATTATTATATATGTATTATTAGAAACAATTTGTTTATAAGGATGTTACTTCTTTACGTCTATTATATCCATGATGTCAAGTACTTTTGAAATATTAAAACACCATGCATTACAGGCAGCAAAACCAACAGGAACGAACCAAAACTAGCTCGAGACATCCAAATTCCAAAAAAAAAAAACTTTAAAAGATATACAGACTCAAGTTCAGACATCAGCTCATTCATCAACACATTATCGTGCAACCATTGATGAAAACTAGTCGATAAAGCTAGTATTAGGA
>JAEQML010052542.1:0-42230 GCA_016904865.1 Pissodes strobi
TAGCCCTTACAGAAACACAAGTATGTTCTACAACAACAACAGTGAACTACCTCTATCCTGGTTACGACTTACATACCCGATTTAGATATAAGTTCGGAATATGCCTTTTTGTCCGAAGCGACCTTTCATGTCACCGCGAGGAAACACTCGAACCGAACAACCTTGACGTCATGTGGCTCAAGTTCACCGCCAAGGGATTAACCAAGTTTATATGTTGTATCTATCGCCCTCCGAGCGATAGAGCCTACCAAAGTTTTTCTCAACACTAGCTACCACTTTTGACTCAATACAGGTCGATCACCCCAGTTCAGAAATAATCGTTCTGGGAGACTTCAATGCCCACAACACCAACTGGCTCAAACATCACAACAAGACCGACAACGAAGGTAGAGAAGCTGAAGCATTTGCCATCAGCTGCGGGCTTACTCAACTTGTAGACGAACCAACTCGAATCTCAGAGAGCAGCCAATTCGCCCTCCTGGATCTTTTTCTGACCACCAATCCTGACCAGTACAAGGTTACAGTTGGTCCGCCATTAGGTACCTCCGACCACAAACTTATTACAACGGTTTGTGAATTGCCACTCATACAGAAGGATCCACCATTGCCTCGCAAAATCTGGCATTACAATTCTGCAAACTGGGACGATCTGAGGCAGTTTTACCTAGATTTTCCTTGGCTCGACGTCTGCTTTGCCACTGACGACCCGTCAGACTGCTGCGAAGAGATCATGCAAGTAATCTCCTCAGGAATGGAAGCATACATCCCAAATTCCATCAAGTTACCATCAAAAGGAAAGCCCTGGTTCGACAAAAGATGCGAAAGAGCTGTAGGAAGGAAACAGCAAGCCTATAAGTACTGGCAGCAAAATCAGACCGCTGAAAATCGCAATTATTTTATCGAAGCGAGAAACGAGTGCAAGCGTGTGATCGACGAAACTAAGGACAAACACAATCAAAGGATCAGGAATAAACTTTTGCAATGCCCCAGTGGCTCCAGGAATTTCTGGTCGGTAGCAAAGGCAGTAAGTAACAACTTTACAAAAACGTCTCTCCCACCTTTGACGGACGAACGTGGCATCACGGCGACTACAGCCAAGGAAAAAGCAAACATGCTCGCCAAAATGTTTTCATCGCACTCTACCTTAGACGTGCCCCAAGGCAAGACTCTCCCCACTATACCGAACATCAACACCACCATGGCAGAAGTCAAGTTTTCTCATCGTGATATTCGCAAAATCCATAAAGAACTAGATACGCAAAGGGCATCAGGACCGGACGGAATACCTGCCATCGTGCTAAAGAACTGCGCCAACGAACTAACACCCGTTTTTTCCAGGCTTTTTTCTCTTTCTTACAGAAAAGGGATTTACCCATCCTCTTGGACAGTCGCTCGAGTGCAACCTGTTCCAAAAAAAGGCAAGAAAACCACGCCCTCAAACTATCGCCCAATTGCCTTGCTTCCAATAATCTCCAAAGTCATGGAACGTGTAGTCATCCAGCAACTACTCAAGTACCTCGAGAGCAACAGAATAATCAGCGATAATCAATACGGCTTTCGCAAAGAGAGACCGACAGGAGATATATTGGCCAATGTCACTCATATATGGAGTAGGGCAACTGAAAACTACGGAGAGTCTCGAGCGATTGCGTTGGATATTTCAAAGGCATTCGACAGAGTTTGGCATGACGGACTGCTCAACAAACTGCCGTCCTTGGGACTGCCCGACTCTCTCTGCAGCTGGCTGGCCAGTTTCCTTAAGAACCGATCCCTACACGTTGCAGTCGATGAACACATCTCGGACACATTCACCATCAACGCGGGCGTGCCTCAGGGCGCAATACCTTCACCAACTCTGTTCCTCATCTATAATAATGACCTGCTGATCGAAACGAATAATCCTGTTTACAGTTTTGCAGATGACAGTACCCTTGTCTCCCACTTTAGATCAGAAAAACCCTTACCAGCGACTGAGACTCGCCACCGCAGACAGGAGCAGATTACAGCTGTTAATCGAGACCTGGAGAAAGTTCAACCTTGGGGCGACCAAAATTTGGTCCAGTTCAATGCAGCAAATACCCAAGCAGCAACGTTTACTAAGAGGGCCAATACAGCGGGCCCTGACATCATTGTGGCAGGATCGACCATTCCTTCATCCTCGTCAATCGGGCTGCTGGGTGTCTCGGTCAACAGCAATATGTCATGGCATGACCATGTTGCTAACATCGCAAAATCAGCCTCCCAGAAGCTTGGTGCGCTATTTCGCAACAAAAAACTCTATACACCGCAGCAGTTGCTCTTGCTGTACAAAGCGCAAATAAGACCGTGCTTAGAATATTGTTCACATAACTGCCGCACCAAAGCATACCCTAAAGCTGCTGGATTCCATTCAGAAGAGGGCTATGCGTCTCGTCGGCGATCCGGAGTTGACCCGAAATCTGGATAGTCTGGAACATCGCAGACATTTGGCCGAGATGTCTCTGTTTTACAGATACTTTCACGGCAGATGTTCCTAGGATTTGGCCCACATAATCCCGCCCCTGGCAGCTCCTGTCAGACAGTCCTAACAGACGGCAGGAGCGCACCAGTTCGTCGTACAACTAGAAACACCTAGAACATCGCTTTACCAGAACTCCTTTGTCTGGCGCACTGCATCACTGTGGAACTCACTTCCAGGACATTTGTTTCCCACTAATTACAACCTACAAATATTCAAGAACCGTGTCAATCAACATCTTCGCACACACACCGCTCATCGAGCGCCATAGGATCTCCCTTTAATATCGTCGACGCGATATTATCGACCGCTAAGGCTTCAGGAGGCAAAAGAAAACGAAAAAAATATAAAAAGTGATTTTTTATTGGTTCAGAAAAAAACGATGAATTAAATCCTTAACAGATTTTAATCAACGAAAAACAATTTTTTATATTATATTATGTATTCCATCAACGACACCTATCGTGTGCAGATGGTCATTTAGTCTGCAATTACCAGTTAGTATTTTGTCATTATTTTCAAGTTTTTCCTTGATAGCTTTAGAAAATATCTAGTTTTGCATTTACCAGTACCTGTTAGTGATGCTTTGGAGTGGAGACGCCGTTTTCCCGTTTTCCACCTGGTGCTCCATTCTCGAATTGCTGTTTTTTAAATTTAATAGAACAGTGTCCATGGTGAATGGTAGTATTGATTCTGGACCAATATGTTTTTTACGAGCCCTACTTGGCAAGAGTTTCTGCTGTTTCATTACCAAGGTCTCCGTTTTGCCATTTTTCCAGACGATGGTTACTCTGTTTTCTGCAAATATTTAGTTTAGTGATTTTACTCACTTGTTAACCATCAAGCCAGATGTGCCAGGTCCTAAGGTTCTTTTTGATCCATCCGTGTAGATGTGGGTGTCATAAGTTTGGGATAGATCATTTATTGAGTCTAGTTCGAACCGTTTGTAGAAAACATAATTTCTGACCACAAGGTCTGTGCTCACTCTCATAGCTGGATGTATGTGGTATGCCTCGTTTAGAGCCATTGCGTGTCGAGGTCCTCAGCTTTTTCCCCTCCATGTCCCCGTGGAGTTCAAGCGTACTGCGGTTACCTGTGCTTCACTTCTCGCGAAAATATCTAATGGAGACAGGCTTAAAAGTACTTCCACTGCCTTGGTGGGAGTGGTCTTCATTGCTCCAGTGATAGCTGTGCATGCTAAATTTTGGAGGCGGGACATTTTGGTTTGGACTCTTATTTGTTTCATGTTCTTCTAGCAACCTCGGACTTCTTTTTAACTAGCCTGAAGATTTTTCCTTCCAAAAATGGATATATGTTTAGCGAAGAAATTCGTTCTCTTTTAAAATATGAGATAGATTATCAAGATATGTCTTAATAAAATTATTTTTGAAGTGAATACTTCTTTGGTTTCATGAGGGTGATTTTTCAAGGCCACGTAACGACACAGTTTATGGAATTTTTGTCTCGCAAGGGAGACAAATTATATGCCTATACTCCTATTAATGTTACTAAGCTCATTTCGGTAAAGAAGCATCCACTTCTAACACGTGTACTGTGTTACACGCGACTTTTTAGGTAGAAATTAAAAAATAAATGAAATTGCGTTTATATTTTTTTTATTTCCGAATATATCGTTTAACCTCTAGTGTTTTATTAGTTTATTGAAATAGTTAGTTATTATATTGGATATAATAATTGTTTAATTTTTATATTTAACTATTTATTTTAACTCTTATATAAAACAGTTAAAATACAGACTTTTTAGAAAATATATCTTCCCGTGTTGTCTTTTCTTGTCTTTCTTGATTCAGGATCCCATCTGCTTCTCCTCATGGAATTTATTATTTCTTCAAGAAAAGTTGAAATCTCGTGCCGCAGCTGATTCCTATTAGTTTCGTTGATAATTGCATCCATTCCGAAAATGAGGACTCTTAACGCGTCCGGGATCTAGTGTTGCAGTGCCGGCTGGATGTCGAAAAATTTTATCATGTGATCTCTTACATATTCTATATTCATGTAGAAGTCTTTTAAGTACCTTATACGTGAATGAAATAAAATACATTTTTATTTCATCAATGATATATCTGAAGTTTATTGGTCACCAAAAATATGCCCAGCTTTCTTCAGTCGGTATTAAAAAAACGATGTATAATATTTACACAGAATATCAACCAACGAGTTTATCATTCGAGTTTAGGAAGATTCAACGCTGTGCGCCTTTCTGAACTAACACAATAACATATAAGCGACAAAGGAATATTTATGTATACCATTTTAGACTATTACTATATAGTTAATGCATTCGCGGACTACTTTCGCAGCGTTTACAGAGTTTTCGCTCCCAACGATAACACACAAATATGTATATCTAATTCTGACCTAATAGACGTTGCGGGGGTGACTGCGGATGACATTATTAAAGCAATTAACCAACTTAAAAATAAATTGACCGCGGGAGTTGATGGTATACCGAGCTTTTTGGTGAAGGATTGTACTTGTGTTTTGGCTGAGGCCCAGCTTGCTTGCATTTTTGATTTGATGTTGTCGAGCGGTTCTTTCCCAGAAATCTGGAAGACGGCTAGGGTGACGCCTGTCCTAAAAAAGGGAAATCCTGGTGTTATTACCAATTACAGATCAATTTCTATACTTTGTAATTTTTCGAAAGTTTTTGAGATCATAATGTATCACAAAATTTTTAAGAATATCCATGCTCTCCACATACCAACACGGTTTCATCGATCGTAGATCATGTATTACCAATTTATCCTTATTATCGCAGTGTGTGTGTGTGTGTGATGTACTGAATTCACGCGGCCAGGTTGACGTAATATATACCGATTTCTAAAAACCGTTTGACCAAATCGATCATTTCATATTACTCTCTTTTATTTTCGAATTTTAAAACTGCTATTTTGATTTTGATTGGAATTATTTGAATAAATAAAAGTAAGAGTTAAACGTACCTTGAGTTACCCTGTCGCTGCTCAGATATGTCTTATTGCGGTGGCACTAGGGGTGTGAGTTCGAATTCTGAAAATTCAATTAAATCTGGGCGCCAGATCTAAAGTAGACCGAAAGATAAGAAAAGATAAGATAAATTGTCAGATTACATTATCCATAATAAGACACCAATGTAAGGAAAGTAAACGCAAGAAATAAAAGATATGCTTTCCCTCAAAAATTTTAATAATAATCTTTGACTCTACTGAGTATCTTTTCAAAATTACATCCTAATTCCAACCACCAATTACGCTTGGCATAGGTAAGATAGAATAAGCAATACTTAACAATACTGATCCTAGATTACAATATAATGAGATCGTAGTATATGAAATTTTCTTTATGACCCTAATTAAAATTAATGGTTCTGATAAACGAATAGCCCATAAGTTACGATCAGCCCATTAAGAAGTCAAAATATATCATTACATAATCCCATAGTAATTATAATCAAAATGTTTTACCAATTAACAATCTGTATAGGTAAGATAAAATAAGCAGTTCTTAAGAAGAACTTCAATCACATATTGTATTTAGAAAATATGTCTAATCGGGAGATAATTTAAGAGAAATTTAATTTATATTAAATTTAGGGCTTATCCTTGAAAAATTTAAATATAGCCAAATAATATCACTACTTGTTCTGTAGTAACTAGAGTAAAGATAAGTAAGAAACAGTAGTTTACAAAAATTTACAAATGGAAATTTCCGAGATTAATATTGAGTATGTACATGAATATTCAATCCCTATAATACGTAGTAGGTACTCACTAAAGATAATTATTTTGATTGATCAGATCAAAATCCAAGTACGAGGCTTAAAGTTAAAGATATATAAACTCGTGTTGAGATTACGGTAAGATAGCTGTACAATAAGGTAAATATACAAGATAAATCAAAGGTAAGATAAAGGTAAGATAGATACGGTAAAGATACTTAAAATTAAATTTTGCAATGTTGGTTTTTCAGTTTTTAAAAGATGAAATAATGAGGAATTGTGCAAACATTTCTAAAAGGTAAAAAGGATCACTTATCTTATTCCAGACGAGAAGGCTAAGGGCTTCAAAAAGCTTCTTCAGCAAAGTGGTTTCATAACCACGGAGTCATCCCGACCATGTAATTTCCACTTTCCAACCAACAATTACATTGCTACCCACCAGGCTACGATTGGAATGGAACGCGTCCGTGAATCTCCTGCTCATCTCGTATAGTCTCCTCATTTGCCCATATGAATTGAAATTTGGTACTATCACCCGAACCAGTTCAAATTCAGGATCCCATCACAGTTGAAGTTACAATTAGAGTAAAGTTACGTAGGTAGAGTTAAGATTAAATTTCAAGGTAGAATTAAGAGCCTGAAATAAAAAACTTACATAAGACGTTTCAAAATGGCGTCCTCGTGCTGCTAAAAAAAACTCGCCATCACTCAATTAATTACCTGATGTTCGGCTCTCCTTCGGTGTCGGCTAATCGATACTGTATTAAAGATGGCGCCGAGTGATGTTGACGTTTTAACCGCTAAGCTAAATAGACTAAATAAATCAGAGTTAATTGAAATAATAGTGTGCAGAAAAGTTCCAGATCATCTCGCTAGTAGTGCATATTTAAAATATATTATATCTAAACAATGTGAAACGTGCGGTGATACTCGTACAAACAATGACGTTCCTGTGAATTTTGACGATACCATCATGGAGTCTGAATGTCAGTCGGCTGCTTGTGTTTACAGGAAGGCTGAAATTGAAGGCAAAAACCGTGAGTTGAAGACATTAAATAAACTAATAACGCAATTGGAGGCACGAATTGATGATTTAGGAGAAATAAACTTTTAAGATCACAAAGTAGTATTTCAAATCACAACAAACCATTTTCAAATAATAGTAATTCTCATAAAAACGGTCCCGAGGCGCAAAATCAACCACAGCCGGTATTGCAGAAATCTAGTAAACCTACTGAGTCCCCTCCCAAACAAAAGAAGCACGTTGAGCCCATTCTGACGGAGGAACAAAAACAAAGTGTTGGTAAACAACCACCAGCAAAATATGTGTTTACAAACAGTCAGGTGAGCAAAGCATTGGACAGTGCATTGACCTACACTAAAGTGGATGGAAACGTAAGGTCCAGGGTTGTACAAAAATCAAAACCTTTAACCCTTAGTTAGGCGCGCCCAAAATTTTACATAGCTGGTCGCGCGGTGTATTTTATACACCATATTTCCTATATTATTAAAGCAGACTTTTTCCATATAAAAAAAAACGAGGCATTATTTCGATGTTTTAATACGGTTAGTAATACAAAACTCAACAATATTCTAATTTTATACAGATAAAATGAATGAAAAGCGCCGTAGTACAAAACAATTTTAAAACTAAAATATTAAACAAGAAATTAAAAATAGTTTTTAGAAAACGTTGTAATAAAATTATTCACCTTCAGATATGTCACTGTTTCTGTTTGAACACTGGAGATGTTTTTGGCTATGCTCTTTACATACAAACATAGAGCAAGTTTATTACTTACATAATTGGTCGCGTGGTGTATTTTAGGCACCAAGTTCAAATTGTCACGAGACTATCACTTTACGGAGCGTCGCTGCATTCTGATCCTTTCAGGGCTTGTAGAAGACATGTAACCGGGAAGGTACACGAAGCGGTATGGTGGGGTATGCCTTATTAGCGAAATCCTTGGAATTTTATTAGGAATGGTGTACGAAATACACCAACGCGCCTAATTAAGGGTTAATTGGTACTAGTAAGAATCCTGGTCAGTCTATCAAAACTGTACCAAAGCTAGGGTATCTTCACGCCCACATATTTCATCCCTCGACGACGGTTGATGCGCTACAAGGTCATTTGAAGTCCATGGCTCCAGATATTGATTTTGCCTGTACTATTTGGAATAAAAAGGATATCACTATGTTCTTTAAAATATCATTTCCAATGAAGGATGTGAAAAAAGTTTATGATACGACCATTTGGCCTGAAGGAATTGCCGTACAACATTTCAAATTTTACAATAAAAATTTTCAGAAAGATGTGATTCCACTCTCTCAGGACTAGGAGATACGGAACAAGATAAAACGATATTACCTAAAAAGAAGTCAACTACATTTTTTCATTTAAATATACAGTCTTTATGTAATAAATTAAATCAATTGTCATTGTTTTTGGAAAGTAATGTTTTTGATGTCCTTTGTTTTAGTGAACATTGGGCGGATGAATTTTCTTTGAATAATATTAGTATTTTGAATTATAATTTGGTAAACTATTTTTGCAGGCACAATACTATTCACGGGGGCACCTCCATATTTGTTAGGAGGGATATTGCTGTCCGGCCTTTAAATTTATCCGAGTTTTGTCGTGAGGTGGATGCCGAGTTCTGTGAAATATTGATGGAGGAATCAAACGTGGTGGTGGTGTGTCTGTATAGATCTTGCCTTGGCAACTTTGACAGATTTCTCGAATATTTTGAAGAAATTTTGAACTATCTAGCTATCATCTCTAATAATATAATAATTCTGGGCAATTTTAATATTAATTTTAGAATGCCACGCCCTAACCGAGATCTCACTCAACTATGTAACTTAATTAGTTCTTATGGCATAATAACTACTATATATGACTATACTAGAGTAACTTCAGAATCACAAAGTTGTATTGACAACATAATGACACTTAATTAGTTCTTATGGCATAATAACTACTATATATGACTATACTAGAGTAACTTCAGAATCACAAAGTTGTATTGACAACATAATGACTAATTTAGAACCTGTGGGATTCGTTGTTGCGACAGTTGATCCCTGCCTGTCTGACCATTATGGAATGTATATTGAATTACTTAATGAAAATCAAGTGGTCTCATCGTCGGATATCAAACTTCGAAACATGTCAGCAAATAATTTTAAAAAGTTTAATTCTTCTCTTAAATTGGTAAATTGGAATATTTTTAATGACACAAGTATAAATATAGAGTTTTTGGCAGATTGTATGATAGAAATATTTAGTGACTTAATCGAAAAACATTTTCCATTTAAAAGTATAGCTCGTTCTAAAGTAAATCGCTTAAGAGTAAATTGGTTCAATGATGAACTACGCAGTCAGAGAAATAATCTTTCAAAATTAAAAATGATAGCCGACTCAACCAAATCTCCTTTAGACTATTCGTCTTATAAAAATTATAAATGTTTCTATCGACGATCACTAGACGCAGCTAAAGCATCTGCCTTTAATGAGTACATAAAAAATTCTAGTAACAAATCAAAAGTCTCATGGGATCTAATTAAAAACGAGTGTAATAAAACAAAGGCGCATAATGAATGTAAGATTACGTCGGAAACATTTAATAATTACTTTTGTACAATTTCTAGTACAATACTAAGTTCACTGACAACCAACTTTTTACGCATTTTTAAACAAAATGAACCGCCCATCATTCTCCTTCTTTTTGGTGCCTGTATCGGAGATTGATGTGTACGCTGCTATAAATGGTTTAAAGAATTCAAACTGCTTTGATATTTACAATGTAAACACAAAAATGCTTAAATCATGTTCGCCTGTTATTGCTCCGCTGTTAACAATTTTAATAAATAGGTGTTTTTTGGAGGGCGTTTTCCCAGACTCATTCAAAATTTGTAAGGTAATACCAACTTTTAAAAAAGGTGATCGAGAAAATATTAGTAATTATCGTCCGATATCGATTATCCCTCTATTTGGAACAGTAATTGAAGCTATATTAAAAAACCGGCTCATGTCTTATCTAATGAAATTCGAGATTTTGGTGAAAAGTCAGTATGGTTTCATACAGGGCCGATCCACTATTCAGGCTGTTTTGGAGGTTGTGAGATGCGTGGTCGAGGGTCTTGATTGCGGTGAGCTGCGAACAGCGGTTCTGTGCGACCTCAGCAACGCGTTTGATTGCGTCTCTCACGGCATCCTTATCGACAAATTGGAGTATTTAGGTATAAACGGCCCAACCCTCTCTCTTATCAGGTCTTACCTGGAAGGTAGGAAACAAATTGTTTGGGTGGGCGGTGAAAGATCGTCCGAAAAAATTATTACCAATGGAGTTCCCCAGGGCTCAATACTGGGGCCACTTCTATTCATTATTTATATGAATGATTTTAGTATTAATCTGTTACCCAACAGAAGTGTTTAATATCGGCAAAAACTCTTGACCAGATGGTAGTGAGTAAAGACCGAGCTTTCCAAATGGCAGAAGAATGGTTCTCTTCAAATTCATTAAAACTGAATTGTGATAAAACACAAAGTATTAACTTTTCTCTCTCTAATTGTCATAGTGAGAGTGAGTGTGTGAAATTATTGGGTATAACTATTGATAAGGGCCTTAAGTGGGGGGATCATATTGAAGATCTATGTAACAGGTTAAGCAAGCAAATCTTTCTCTTAAGACAACTAAAAAAAACTTTTTCGGCTGCCATTCTACTTACCATTTATTTTGCCAATTTTCATAGTATACTGAGCTATGGCACAGTTGTATGGGGTGGATCATCGCAGGCTATTAAAGCATTTAGAGTCCAGAAGAGGGCTATAAGAACCTTGGAGGGAGTTGGACCCAGAGTATCTTGTAGACCGCTTTTCCTAAAATATCGCATCATGCCCCTTCCGTGCATAGTTTCGCACTTTCGCAAAACCATAGTTATAATACACGATCGGGAAGCACTTTGCTATTGAATAGACATCGCTTAACAAATTCATTTTTAAATTCATTGGACTTACGATTTTACAACAGGCTCGGCAGCAGCGTTCGGTTGTTATCGCAGACCGCCTTTAAGTGCAAAATAAAGACGTTTTTACTCAAAAACTGCTTTTATTCGGTTAATGATTATATGGAGGCGCCAGCTATGACTTAATTAATTTGGAGCATTTTATTTCTATTTGTATGTCTCTTATATTTGTATGTTTCTTATGATAATTGTAATTGTTAGTTTTAGGTTAACAGTAATTAGTTTTAAGGATTTTAAAGCTTTTATCTGTCTTTTTTTTGCTCTTTTGGAAGAGCTGATTGTGACTTGTGACTTGTGACTTGCATCAAACATATTTTTTGTATTCGATGTCAAATAAATGCTTCTTTCTTTCTTTCTTTCTTCTTACTAAAATGCCATTGGAGTCAAAAACTATTATATCCAGCCTAGCTGCTATCAATTTCCAGGGAAATTAACAAAACATTCTTGACGCCGTTGTCACCGCCTTTACACCCTTAGGCCTGAAGGTCTATTCGAAAAGAGACTTCTGCTTCAGCAACAATCGGTTTTATTCACTAAAACTGATAAAAACCCAAGTCGATACGAGGTCAATTCAAATACCACCAACTAAGTAATCACGAATTCACTTCCTAATTAGAAAATTCCGCGAAAAACTCGATCAAACCTCCTTCACGAAACATTCTGAATTATGTAACTCTCAAAACAAAGCACCGAGTCATGTCACAAACTAAAGAAAGGCTGTAAAATTAATAGATGCATTGTTAGTTGCCTATCTACATCGCCAACTTTTCACATTAAATTCAAGATTCCGGCAATCATATTTGGGATTACAAAAACTGTATGCCTGCAGTCCAGTGGCATAGACAAATCAATTACATTAAAATAATTCGAATGGTGTGCTAGATTATATTGAAGTTTGCGAATGGAAGAAAATAAATGAATTGTTTTTGGACATTTAACCGCGAATTGTTACAGAAAATTCATAATTACTGACATTGGAACGAGCATATCCAAATGATTGTAACAAGGTCGTGTACAGTTTGTTGAATATGAGGGATTTAAATCACCATCATTTACTGCAAGCTCTGGAGTTCCTCAGGGGTCTAACCTGGGGCCTCTCTTTTTCCTCATTTTCATTGACGATCTTATTAAGAGCATAAAATGTCATAAACTAGCATATGCAGATGATCTGAAAATATTTCAGCGAATCGATTGTATTGAAGGCTGTGAAAAACTTCAGCTTGACTTGCTCACTATTAACACCTGGTGTGAGGTCAATAAACTGACTCTCAATGTTTGAAAGTGCAACCTGGTCAGTTTTAGCAGGAAATGACCTGATAAAGCATGACTACTCACTGGATGGCACTGTGCTGAGTAGATCTGAGAGTGTTCGTGACCTTGGCGTTGTTTTCGATGCCAGGTTCCCTTTTGGTTCTCACATACAACAATTAGTGACCTCGGCCTCCAGAACGCTTGGTTTTATAATTAGAAATAGCAAGCAATTTACCAAATCATTTACTCTAAAGCTCTTGTATTACACGTTTGTTCGATCTAAGCTCGACTACGTAGCAGTTGTTTGGAATCCAATTTATATTTGTCATATTAACAGCATTGAGTCCATGCAGAGGCGGTTCCTAAAATATGTAGCATTCAAGGAGGACGGCGTATACCCAGTTAGGCAGTTCGACCATAATCTCCTTCTGACACGGTTTAATGAGCAAGTTCTCTCAACAAGAAGACTTGTTCAATTTGTTAGTTTCTTATTTGTACTGCTGCGTGGTGGAGTGCACTGCCCTTTGCTTTTGGGTTGTATTAACTTCCTAGTGCCACGTTTGGAGGCGAGACGCAGCCCAACTTTTTATCTCAGCACAGCTAGGTCCAACATCCTGTCCAGTTTTCTGAATGTGTAACGTATTGAATGAGGTATGTGACGTTTGTGATATTTATACCGATTCCCCAACAAAGATAGCTAACTCTGTTATACATCTACACCGTCCCCTGTATATTTTCTGTATTGTAGCCGTTAAGTACTACGTTAAGTATAATGATTGTTATTTCTCTTACATGCACGCTGGCACTGCATAGTCTTTGCTTTGGATATATATCTATATTCTTTCTAATTTTATTTTATTTTTATAATTACTTTGTTTGTATTTTGTAGTTATTACTGTTAAGTTATGATTTTCCTGTAAGTGGGGTTTAACCTGTTGGAAATAAAGGCTTATTATTATTATTATTATTATTATTATTATTATTATTATTATTATTATTATTATTATTATTATTATTATTATTATTATTATTATTATTATTATTATTATTATTATTATTATTATTATTATTATTCTCAGCTCCTATTTAAGTAACAAAAAATGTTCCTGAAGTTTTGTCCTGCTAGACTTCAAATCCGCAGAACTGTGCTCACCCTCACTAAATTTCACCAATCAAAAGAACAAATTTCCAATGAGTTCTTTAAATGTTTTCTGATAAAAATCACAAAATCAACGAATAGCGTTCTAATAATAGAGAAGCTTATCCATATCAACTAACTCATTTAAATATTTCAAATTAAAAATTAAACAGAATAAATGATTAACTCGATTTAATAGCGCAGATAGGTACACTAATTAGCAGAAGTAAAGACAGGCTCGCAACAGTTCGAGACATGCAAACATGGAAATGGAAGTAAGAGAATTAATGATGTATTCGACGGCACCGCCAAGTTAGCGAATGCTTCACAAAAGAGGACTTAGCTATGCATTTGAACATTTCCTCTTGCGAGTTATTACGGAACTGACTGAGAAAGCTGATTTTATTATTAATTCGAACTATCTGACTCTAATCACGATTAAATAAATTATGGTTTCAGTCATATAATTATTGTTATACTAAATTTGAGAATCAGCAAGCTTACTCCAGCGTATTTAGAGAATATATACTTTTTAGTTTAATACTTAACGATTAAAATTTAAAAATTATTTAATTTAAATGTTATGTCTTGTGATTTTTATTGAAGAGGTTTTTTCCTCACGATATCAATCTTCGCCACAAATTAGCAGAAAATTTGCGTTCGAGATTGTTGATATTGTGAAACCGCAACTGCGAGTCCAATTTACGTCATAACATCATATTGTCTGCCTACTCGATAGTCCTATTTTTATAAAATGCACCAAATTTAGTTTATTCTCCTGGAGAATTATTGGTGATATTTACTACAACTAAAAAAAAAAAACTTTTTGAATTTTATATTGGGCTGTGTAGGAGGCTTAGATAAAAATCCTGCCTAATGAATTACTTTAATTGTTATGTAGTATAGGGTTTACAGAGTTTGAGGAATCCAACTTTACTATTACTTAACATTTTCTATCTAGTTGTGGGAGAGGTGAATAAATTGCTAGCGTTTTTCAAACTGTGATCACAACTCTCAGCTTGGTAATCATTAAATTTAACAAGATTATGCATCTATATGAGTATGAGTATGAGTTTTTTTTTTTTGGTACAAGAACCTCTCAAAATATCGTAAATAAACAATTAAATATTTAGGAACACCAGTATAAACAGTTAGTCATGAAAAATTCATCAAAATGCACAGTTTCAGCATATTAAAAAACAGTCATGTATGCACATTAGGGTGGAGCGACAGTAGGAGGATTTTTTTTTTGAAAATCACTTTAGGGATGTGCTTGGAAATAAGAAGTTTTTTGCTGCTTTTATTTTTTTTTTACTAGCATCACTCTACCACCACCGGGTGAAAAAACCGGGATATATTTGAATACTTTCGTAACACTTCTCTTTTTTATGTCTTGCACGTCTAACTTTATGATGGTCAATGATATTTTGGAAGTGTCTTGTTACTAACAATTTCATAACCCTGGAGCAGGGCTGCAGCTATTGCTGCACTTGCTCTGTCTGAAACCACGTATCTGTCTAACGCATTTGCCAACACGCAAACTAGTATTGTAATTGCTTAAGTTTGGCGTACTTGGTTCATCATAAAAACGTGTCAGTTTGGGAGCAGGGTCGTGTTTAGCATCATCAGACTTACCTGGCTCGTTTTTAGAATCAGGCTCACTTTCTAGCAGCAAAATATGATTGCTGTCAAAAGATGTGCTCGGTTCATCATAAAAACGTGTCAGTTTGGGAGCAGGGTCGTGTTTATCATCATCAGACTTACCCAACGCCACCTAGACAGAAAGCCGGAATACTGAAGCTTTGTTTTGATGATCAGCTGTTGACGCCAGTCGATTCAGTTTGGAAATTTATAGGTAGCCCTTAGTTCTTTACCGGTGTGTCGCGGAAAAAAATCAAAGATTTTCGTGGTTTCAAACGCGTAAATAGATTTTCTTTAAGTAAATTATGTTTATTAGTGTCCTAGTATGGTACAAGGTAGTTCAAACTAAGATACCTAACGTGTTTAATCTTTTTTAAGCATTGTGTTTTCCCTAGTTGTATGTTTGTGTCTACTGGATAATGTGTCTTTTTAGTGTGGTCTGATAAAAACTTTTTAAGTAATTTGAGCCATTAAAATAGATTTAAAAAGTCCTCTTTTAATTTAAACAGGAAGTGAAAGTGTTTGTGTAGGTATTTGTGTTGAACAAAAAACAAACAAAATGCCCTTTCATTGCGTGGTACCTAAATGCAGGGGTAATTATGATAAAGACTCGAAAGTGTCTACTTTTAAATTCCCAAGTGATCCGAAGTTAAAGAAAATGTGGATACAGGCGATAAAGAGAGTCGGTTTTACGCCTTCAGATTCATCGAGGGTAATTAGTCTAAAAAGTAAGTAGTTTAGTATACTTATTACACCAGAAATTTGATTGATAGGTTTGCGAATTGCATTTTAATGAATGGGATATTAAAATAACCATGAGTACGTATGATGAAAGAACTGGAAATTATCTTACAGCTCCTTTAAAGATTCCAAGACTCTAAAAAGGTTAGTGGTTGCTTATTTGAATTTTTGACCTACGTACCCAGGTTATATTGTTAAAAACTAAACTTGCTGCTCTAAAATTTTAGGTGCGGTTCCTAGTAAATTGCCGGGCTGCCCTGAATATGTTTCATCACCTACATGTTCATATCGAGAAAATCCGGAAAGTAAAAAATTAAGAATGGAGTGTGATCTTATTAAACGAACCATATCTGAAAGTATAACTACTTCCAACATGTATATTGCTGAAAGGGAATTTGTTAATTTTGAAGAAGCTTTTACAAAAATTAATAAAAATCCGAATTTAACTAATTGGATCATATTCTTTTTATTTATATTGAGGAAATACCTAATCCAGTTATAAAGGGACTACTTTATATGAACCAGGATTTTAATATAAGTTTAGAGCATTGTGGTAACAAGGTATCAAGTTTGAAGTCCTCAAATAATGAAAAAATTTAATTTCCTTTGCTCGTGGATAATATGAATAAATTAGAAGATACTTTAAACAAAAAGTGTTGAAAATAGTTGTGGCATAATAACAGATATTTTGGAGTCGATGTTAAATAAACTTCCGGAGATGAACAACGAAATTGAATTTATTCAGGAGCAAGTTAACTTTTTAAAGATTGAAAAAAGGGGGCTCTAAGATATTCATAGAAGACAATATTATTTTGTAGCCTTTTGTTATCAATATCTCCACACTGTTACAAATTTTTGCGCAACTCAAATCACTTGACGTTACCATGTAGTAGTACAATCAGGAAAGTTTGTAGTCGATTTACCACTGACCCTATAGTTGAGCAGCTTGACGATATCTTTCTTCAATATGTGAGGTCTAAATTTAAACACTTGCAAGACAGTGATAAACTTATTACTCTATTGGTAGACGAAATCCATTTAAAGCCATGTTTTGATTTTAAAGGTGGAAATATTGTGGGTGCTGCATATAATGTTCCTGAGAGCGCTACAAGTGCCCATGTATTTATGGTTAATAGTTTGCTTTCACCTTATAAGGAAGTCGTACATATATTGCCAGTAAAAACTTTAAATGGAGAAACTAGGGTTTGAAGTCATAGTTGTAGTGACAGATAATCATGCAATTAATAGGAAATCCATGTCTATGTTTCGTAACCCCCCAGAGCTTCTTGTTGAATATGCTCATCCTTGCAGTCCTACACGACCTCTTTTTTTTGTAGTAGATCCTGTACACATTTTAAAAAATTTGAGAAATAACTGGATAAACCAACCCCAACAGTGTATGACATACCCAGATTTTGACAATAATACCCAAGACAATTCAGCAAACAATTTAAAAATTGCATCTTTTCAAACGATTAAAGATATGCACACAAAGGAATGTGGTCAACTTTTGAAATATGGATATACGCTATCCCTACAGGCTTTGTACCCTAGCTCACTTGAGAGGCAAAATGTTAAACTGGCTCTACAAGTTTTAAACAAAAATATTGTCGTAGCTCTCAGGGAATTAGGTCCAAAAATTAATTTATCTAATTATGACTCTACTGCAGATTACATAGAAATTTTATGTAGGTGGTGGGACATAGTAAACGTAAAAACACCATTTAAGGGAAAAAGGTTGAGAAATATTTATCAAGAGCCAGTAACTAAAGAATCACATCATATATTTGAGTTTCTCAATAAATTTTTACAATGGCTCCAACATTCGAAATCATGTAATGGTGGTGGTCACCTAACAAAGGAAACCCATTTAGCAGTAACACATACATCTCTGGCATTCCTTAAAATTTCCAAGTATTGTCTGTATCAGAAAGACATGAATTACATTCTTCTTGGCCAAATACAAACTGACAAATTAGAAGAACGCTTTGGGAAATATAGGTAGCAGGTTTAGATTGGTTCCGTATTAATTTGCTTTATGTAAATGATTATTTGCTTGCCAAGTAGTATCTACTCAGGACAGTACAGTGCAGTATAGTACTTACCTACCCACATTATTATTGCAAGTTTTTTTCCTAAACAGAGCTTATTGTCCATATACCATGTAGTTCTATCGCATTTATCTCCTTTTTTTAGGATTTGATTCTTGGTGATTATTTTGTACAAGTAGATTCTGCCAGCCCGTAATGATATATTTGAAATCATAATATACTTATCCCGAGTATTTGTAATTTTCATAACATTTTAGATATCAAGCTGGGTCGCTATACCATATCTCAATTCGTCAGATCTTTGAATCGGAAAGTAAACTACGGATGCAAAGTGTAATTCCTCTTATGTTAAAGTCAAATAAATTTCGAGATTTAGAAATTTCTAAGGACAGTCTTTCAGAGTTTGTTGAAGGTGGCAAATTCGAAAATGTCCACATTGCAGTAGAGTTGAGAAATAACTGTGAAATTAGTGAGGACGACATTTCAGAAATTTCTGATACAGTTTTGCCTGTATTTTCACTTTTAAAAAGGCTTCAATGTAAATATTGTAAAGTGTTTTTAACAGAAAATGAAATGGACTTAAATCTAATAACAGAATTAATCAATGCAAATGATCGG
Source organism: Pissodes strobi (assembly GCA_016904865.1). Classification (NCBI taxonomy): domain Eukaryota; kingdom Metazoa; phylum Arthropoda; class Insecta; order Coleoptera; family Curculionidae; genus Pissodes; species Pissodes strobi. The sequence goes on from JAEQML010052542.1 coordinate 18,687, forward strand.
GGAGGACTTTGTTATCCAAACCTTGATGTAGTAACTTGTTCGTCATACATATATGTGGTTTTACAAAAAATGTTACTGAACGAGGAGTGCTTTTTAAGACATAAAAATTAGAGATATGTCCTTATGAAAATGTCTGCTGAAACAATTGCTGGATTCGATCTTGATTTGTTTATGGGCCACAATTGTCCAGAACATTACCAACAATACATTATTAAGGCTCTAATAAAAACAGTTTCAAACATTCTTTTAAACAATTACGTTAAAAACCAAAACGACATTTTAAAACCAAAGACAATGCCTGAACTAAAAAGGTCAAAGCCTACAAAACATTAGGAGACAGTACTGATGTAAGTACGTTCATAAAAAATTCCTAATGATTTCTTTTTAGATTATTAGTATAATACACTAATTGCTACTGCGATTTTCATCACACTATTGTAATTTTCACACTTTTAAACACGCTTTTAAAGTAGATAAGTACACGTTATTTTTGTTTTGCTTCATAACATTATTTACGATTTTTACAATTTACAATTTTACGACAATTTTCACACTTTGTGGTCATAATGTAATTTATTTTTTTCCCAAATTAGGCCGTTTTTAAAATGAAATATAAATTAAATACTGATCTCTGCCTTTATCGATTTATATCGGAATGACCAGGTTTACCAGCTGATCGGAAACACATGTTCGGCTTTCTGTCTAGGTGGCGTTGACTTACCTGACTCATTTTTAGAATCAGGCTCACTTTCTAGCAGCAAAATATGATTGCTGTCAAAAGATGTGCTCGGTTTCGGCTCTTTCGGTATGTTGTCTTTTTTACTCCTCTTTTTTTCTTTTTTGTTGGTGTCGAACAGCCTCGCATTCAACAGACCCAAGCATCATTTTTCTCCGATCTCTGATCCTGAAGAAATGGGCGCTCTTTCAGAGGAACTTACAAATATTTATATTTAAAGAAACACACATACATATAGAAAGTATAGAAAGTGCTGTGCTATTGCCGACAAAAAAAATACCCTATATTCGGCATTATTTTCGCTTTTAATTATAAGCCTTGCTCTGTTTAGCCACTTTTAGTAAAATATGGTTATTATTAATAGAAAAAAAAAACACGATTAAACTCATATTCTTACTCTATTTGGTTTTAAACACGAATACATTTCAAATTCAACACATTTGCATGCTGCAAAGTCAAATAATCGTTGGCTACCCTTTACAATAGCTTCGATTTTACGAATATGGATTTTCTTTATTGATATATGGCTTAAGGAGAACTTTTTGTTTCTTCTGGTACTCTTTAATTAATAATTATTTGATGGCTTACTGTTGGCACTATAACCGATTTCCGTATATCATCTATTAACCCGATCTTGTTCTGGGTTATGTCGGACCGATAAAAATACTTTATTACATCCGAAATAATAGGTAAAACCGAACAATCTAAGTCTTTTGGTGCACCAAAAATCGGACATTCTATTGCACGTCTTGTTTGTTTATACATTTTAATTATTTATCGGTAGTAAAAATTAAAAAAAAAAACAAAAGCAATTACATGCTATTGACGAATAACGACTGAACAGATCATAAAAAATGTTATGGGGGGATAGAATGGAAAGTCCCTAACTACCATATAAATTAAGAAAGAGCGTCATCTATTATCCTGGAAACAAGCATTATAACTTCTACGTCAAAAGGGAACTGATTAATCGGCACGAATGTAAGCTTTGACATTTCTCCAGAAGATGACATTTCAAACTTTTGGGCCCGAATATTTAAATGTGGCCATTGTTTAAAGTTTATTTTAAAGTGAACAATTTAACTAAGAAGAAGCTACGCGTCATCAACGTACGTGATTTATTTCACTTCTTAAAGGAATTATTCAAGTATTTCAGGATAACTTTTTGCCTTTCGCATCTGACGTCACTTTGTTTCTGATAGGTTAGTTTAAACAGTATGAATAACAAGAAAGGTGAATCCTAAATTCACTATTTAAAGATGTTTATGATTTAAACTCAACAAGAAAAGTGATATAAGACACGAAAGTAAAACATGGCATGGAATACTACCCCTTTCTTTCCAGAAATTCATCTAATTTAAATTATTGTACTCTAAAACCAGTGGAAGTAATTTTTTTACGGTATTTTGTAAATTTTACGAAAATTTACAGACAACTTATTATGATAAAAGAACACATTAGAAATTGTATGGTACATACATTATTTTTATTATGGAGTACAACATATATAATACATAGGTAGTCAACAAAATTATACTGATATAAAATAATATAATAATAGAAATGATGAATAAAATTTCTTTGAGGTTGGGAAGACTAAATATTGATAGGCCTTCTGTAAAGGCTCCTATTATTTATTGCATGCAAATTGTAGGCATTTTATTTACTATGAGATACACAGTGTGGAGCAGAGAGTTGACAACAAATGGAAACATTTTTATTACCTTCTTCTCAGAAAATTTTAGTCGTGATAAAAATTTCTGCAGAGGAAAAAACACTTCTGACTGTGTCCAGTTTTGGATCAGGTGTACAGAGACTACAAAGAGTATAAAAATGTGAATTTAAAGTCAAAATAATCAACGCATTTAATCAACTTCATAATTCCGCATGGCATGTCACCAGCAGGAGAAAATACTTTACATAATAATAAAAGTCATATATTTTAATATATTAATTTAATTAAATTTTATGAAGGACAATAAAATATAATATTTAGTTTTTACTAAAGCTGGATAACTAACGGCCGCGCAACGGGGCAAGCATTATAAGCAATTTATTATTTATTTTCGGTATTATTACAAAATTAAACATGCATATAGAGAGACATGAAAATAATTTTTTCGGTTTTGATCGATCATGCATAAAATGGTGTTTGATATTTCAGCATGAACGCAAAATGTATATTTGTTAGGTTTTCCCATGACACAATTATGGATAACGTAATTAAATTTTATATCGAAATGCTTATAAACACAGAAGGCATCTGTATTTCGGTGGTGCAAGGTTACAGTTTTTAGAGAAAACCTTACTACTTTAGAACAAAGCGTGGTTTCATTTTTTAACTGAAAATGTTAATAATATTTGTATCGTTGCAGTGAATAATAATGAAGCGAAAATTTTGTTTATTCTAACGAGGCCTAAATGAATGTAGGTTAAAAATAAATAAAAATCTTTCCGCGTTTCAACCACAAATGCGATATAAAAGATAATTAGACTTTGAATTACATGCAAAATTTTATTTTCAGCTTTCTTGTTCTCTAGCGACCTTTCTTCTAAAATAAATGTCGCTTGAGGGCAAAAAGAGAGTTCCTGGAGAAGTGCACAACTTCAATGTGACCAACATTTAGGCAATGGCACTTTCTACTCTGTGAAATGGTATAAAGGCAATGAAAAGTTTACGGCAGAACTATCCTCTTTGTGGGTGAAAAGCTGAAATATTTTTATTTGGTTTTAATTTATATTAGTTTAGGCTTAATTGGAATAAGCAAAATGTGCTTTATCATTGTTTACTCCAACGATGCAAATAATATATAAAAGAGCATTTTAATTAGACCGTAAAAGTAGTAGTAAGATCTGTCCTAACAGATCTTACTGTTCTAAAGACTGTAGTCTTTCATCACCGAATTACAGAAATATTTTAGCACAGTTTAATCAAATATAAATTTTGAGATTATCTAAGATAAGTTCTTACTTAATATTCGTATAGACATCACATAATATTCACTTCTCTAATCTGAATTAAACCTAGGTTCATTATGAGTACTCGACATTTAAATAAACACTAAGGTAAAGTATTAATGCCCCTTTGTTGTGCCCAGCTTGCTGGGGAAATTTTAGAAAATGTCAAGCCTTAATCAGAAGCATAATTTGAACCATTAACAGGCATCATTGACCAATTATTGGTGGATGCAGGCATCTAACGCTCGAGCTAAACATTAGCATTGTTAGTGAGGAGAGGTCCGAGGTACGAGGAAGGTGTTCCGCTTGGTAACACTTTTTAAGCGCTGCACATTTAGGTCCAGACTTGATGGGTGGATAAAACTGGAATATAATATATGCAATAACGCAGCTCTCATCTGGTCTAATTCTAATGTTGTATTGTTGTATGGTGGCGGTGGATTGCTTTAATTAGTTTGGTTCTAATTCGATTACGAATTTTTGGACTTATTTTGTTTTTAGTGTATATACATTATTTTGTTAAGTATATAATAATATGTTGATGGATTTTTTTTGTAGTTTAGTTGTGTCTGTTTTGTTTTGGAACCTATTTAGTTCTAACAGTGGTCTAATGCCAGTAATACCTTGAAAATCTAATACGTAATAAGACTAGCTGAAACTAACCGAAAGATGATTAGACGACAAACCAAAAGAAACCAAAAATAGACAAAACCAATAATAAGCACCAAAAGGTACTAAAACGAATCGGAACAGGTTAAAAATATTACAGTATGTTAAAAGTAACCAAACCAACTGAGAGAAAAATAATTTAAAAAATAAAACCCTTTTCGAAATATACCGGTACAGAAAAATCGTACGATTTTTTATATGCAGAAATCGAGCTCAGCGCACTCAAAAACCTCCTCGTTGCCAAATCTGAAGAAAAACGCAATATTTTGAGACGAACATCATATTTTATCGAATACCTGCTTTATTTAAACTCCGAAACATATTATAAAAGCTTTTCGATCGACCTGGAGACAACGCATTTGAAATATCTTATTGCGTTGTCGAGAAAATTAGGAAAATAGGAAAATCACGTTTGGTCAATTTACAAAAAAAAAACGAAATGTCATTAGATCGAACGGCATACGGCACGTTAAAGTACCCCAAGAAATCCATCTTTTTGTCATTTACCGTTTACTTGTAACTCTTAAAGTTTTCGAATTATAGCCGATTTAATGAAAATCTTGTTTTTTTAGTGCATATACAGGGTGAAACAAATTCGCTTCTCACCATTAGGATCTCGGAAACCATAAGAGATACGAAGCCTGTTAAATAGAAGCAGAGTTGCGTAATTTAGGGGTCATTGATATGCCGTTGAGAAATTTTGAAAATTACGACTACATCCGAGATATCCGTAAAAAATCGAAAAGCAGCTATTTTATTTTTATATTTTCCTGACTGAATTTGAAGAGATAATATACTATAAATTTAACATTATTATTGCCACTTGCTTATAAGATGGCAGTATTACATTTTAAATCTGGCTTTTCGTGTCCGGGCCCCCATCATTACCTTTAATTTTTTAAATACGGACCTGGATTTTTTATTAAATTTTTTGGAAGCCTTTAGTCTCCTCAAACCAACGATATATCACACTTATCAATAAATCAACAAATTTAGATTTTTTTACATAAGAGATAATGTTTTGACTCACTTTTACTTATGAGAATATTTGTTACCGCTATTGGACAAGTGTGATATATCGTTGGTTTTGGGGGACCAAAGGCTTCTAAGAAATGAAATAAAAAATCCAGGTTCGTATTTAAAAAAACGAAGTTGATGATTGAGGCCTGAACACGAAACGTCAGATTTAAAATTTGATACATCCATCTTATAAAGGGGAGAAAGTGACAATAATAATGTTTTTATCCGATCGGACGAAAAACGACACCTTTCCGATGTGTTTTCTCACCGCAAAAGTCATGATTCCAGTATATTGTATTCATTGCTTGGCAACATGCAATAACTATTCAAGAATAGAAAATAACAGTCCGGGAATATAACATTTCTGTCATATTCAAACGCCTTGTTTGTCAGATCTGACGTCTATCAAAAGTAAGATTTAGCTATAATTTCCGTAGCTACGTAATATACTTCAAGCTCGCTCGATTCAAAACTTGATATTATGTTGAGTTTAAATTTAAAACATGTTTTTATTTACATTACAGTAATATTTGGCTGTATTTATATAAGTACGTATTCTAATTAATTTCGATCGGATAAAAAATAGTATGTGCAACTCGTAGGAAAAGCACATTCCTGGACTCCTGTGTTGCTGGCCTCGGCTGCGCCTCGTCCAGCAACTACCACAGTCGTCCAGGAATGTTTTGCTTTTCCTCCTAGTTACACAATATACTATAAATTTACGCTACATTATCTCTTCAAATAAAGTCAGGAAAAAATAAAACTACGGATATCTCCGGAAGTAGTAGGAATTTTCTAAATTTCTCGCGCGGCATATCAATGACCTTTAAATTGCGCAACTTTGCTCCCATTTAACAGACTTCGTATCTCTTATGGTTTCCCAGTGCCTAATGCCGAGAAGCAAACTTGTTTCTTCCTGTATAACCCGTGAATTTTTCCCAAAATATTTTTTGAAAAAAAAAAATATTCGTTTTTGTTACGGAAACGATTAAAGGGATCTATTTATATGTTATTACCATAAAAATGATATTTTAAAAATCAAATACAGAGTGGTAAAAATTTAATTAAAAAAAAACCTTTTTCAAAATTTCTCCGTTAATTAACGTCGGACAAAAAATTCCATAGGAAACTTTTTATTCCAAATTAGGATGGCTATCAGTGACTTTAAAACATTTTCTCTAAAAATTTTATAATAATTGAAATATTCCCGAAAATTATCAAAAAATTAAATTTCATGTACAGGTTAAACGCCGTCAAAATACACATTTTGGTATTAAGTATTTTTTTCGTATCTTTCGTTGTTTTCGAACTACCATCGATCTCGCATAAAAGCGGTCGATATCTCGAAAACTAAGAAAATGGTTATTTTTCGTAGAGAACTTTTTTGTTGGTCTTTGTGTCCTCTACCTAAATCCAAAATTGGAAATTGATCCGGAAAAAACCTCCGGTAGGTTCCGGCTCTTATCGGTAAAAATAAAGATCGATATAAAAATACGCTTTTGTCCGTTTGCCGGTATTCGTATATTTACTACCGGAACCTACCGGTTAAAAACTGAGCGGGAACCTTTTTTTCGAATAGGTTCCTCCGATTTAGATGCCAATCTGGGGTCATATTTTAGGAGCCAAAAAAAATATGGATAGTTTTGAAATTTTGATGTCGAAAATTTAAGATTTATCTAGGTTCCTACCGCGGAACTTATCGTCGGTAGGTTCCCGCCGAGGTGAGATTCGAGCGCGGGACCGTCCGTAACCCTCTTACCAAAATTTCAATCTTCCCGGCCTAACGATACCAAAGGTCCCTATTTAGATGCTCTTAGGGGACTTAGGGACTTGAATTTTCGGAGAGTTCGAGCCGGTCCCCGCGACGGACGTCCCCCACGGAATACGAACTCGCTAACTCGAAGTTTACTTAAAAACCGTAGGTTCCAAATACGAAAAAATATAAAAATACGTTCGGAAGCATTTTTCCTCGAATTAATACTCAAGGGTCGAGAATGGGTGATCGGTTATATTTTGAACGGGGTGTACCTCACTGTACACGCTTTATTTTTAGAGATTTAGAAAAATGGTAAATACAAAAGTTTTAGGATTTTGTCTGAACCGCCACGATTCGTCATCCTTGAATATACAGGGTGTGCCATGTAGCAGTGGTAAATATTAGCTTTGTTGTTTTAAATGGAACATCCTATATATTACTGCATATCTGGATTTTGTGAAGAATTCTAGACTTATTTCATAAATAATGTCCTATACCTATCTCCAACAGTCAGCCTTCCGCCATCTTATGTTCCTTTTTCCAAAGGGTACACTATCGTTCTGACTTCGAAGAATTGCTTAAAAAAGTCCAAAAGGAGGTCTTTGTGCAACCTTGGACAAAGATAACTGAGGTGCACTAAATATTCTCTAATATTTGTGCACACAAGAAGAGAAATTGGCCCAAAAAGGAATTTGACCTTTTGGCGCGAAGAGGCACTTGCTGGAGAGCGGTGACAAGACCGATCCAACAACGTGGAGTGTTAGCAGAGCACTGACTTAATTAATTTCTTTCCTTGAGCTAGTCGCATAGCGGCAAAACCACATAATAAAAGTGGGCGGTAACACATACCGAATTCATTTGAGATAAAAAGGGTAGAAACTGTTTTCTTTCTTTATTTGACAGTCTGATTGTTCACAGTGCTGACGGAGACAAAAATACATTAAATTGAAAACGATTACAAACGTTCTCCTTTACGAGTGAAGAGTTGCTGAATTGTAATATATTATACTGACTGCACAGGTTCGAACTAAAGGATCGTCCGTCAAGGTTTGAACTAAGGTGTTTTGAAGAACTGGCATATGCTAATTTAAATGCACAAATTGGGTTGTACCCGGGGTGAAACAAATCTATTTGAGTTTAATTATGGCTCGTTCATTCTACATACATACAGGGTGTTATCACCAAACCATACGGTGAAAAACGATAGTTTCTACACGTGTTGGGGTGTTTCCCCAACATATTCCCCGGCCATGAAGATCCCATCTTCAGTAACGAGAAAAAGAGAGGAAGAACTCCAACTGAGAAACAAATAAAATATATTTACAGAACAAAAAACAAAAGAATACTTCTTTAAGAAGTAAAGGGAACGACGGCAACACCGCCTGAGGTTTATTCTATTTAGAAACACAAACGAAATAATACTTCGTTAAGTATTAAAGGGAATGACAGCAACACCGCGTGGAGTTTATTCTATTCAGAAACACAAACAACTAATACTTCCTTAAGTATTAAAGGGAATGACGGCAACACCGCCTTGACTTATCAACAGACAACAGAGTACTTTTTTAAGTATAACGGATAACGACGGCAACACCGCCTTGGGTTTACTAACAGACAAATGAGATAATACTTCTTTAAGTATTGAAGGGAATGACGGCAACACTGCCTAGGGTTTACTAAGACACGCAGAATTATTTTAAACAGGCTAAAAGAACGCGCGTTAATAGAGAGTGCACTTTGCAAAGTACAACATTTAACATAATCTCAATTAGGTACATTAAATTATCAATCATTGAGTATTGTCATGCTCGGGCAAAAGAGGGTAACACTTGGTTATGATACAAACGACGATTCCGTCTTCTAACACTAGAGAATGAGTCATACAGTCTTTTATTCTCAAAAGGTGACATGAGGGGTAAATTAGCTAAATTATTGAGAGAGTGTTGTTCAGAGGATTGAACAAACAAAGAGAGAGAGAAACCACCGTACACGTCTCTACGTGCAGAGATATTAACACTAAGAGGAATTGAACGATTGTTCCCACATACATCACCATACATATCTCTACGTGCAGGATTATCAACACTGAGAGGAAGAGTTGAACTGTTATTCAAACATACACCACCGTACACGTTTCTACGTGCAGGGCTATATACACTAAGATGAGTTGAACTATTGTTCAAACGAGGATTGGAAACAGGAGCATTTCCTGCAATTACCCATCCTAAATGAGTATTTCGCAAGACAGGGAGGTTCTTACCTAAACTATATACATCAACTAACATCAAATCATAATAGAGATCAGCACCGATCAACATATCGATGTCTGATGGGGAAGCATAATGCGGATCACTTAACCTAAACTGACTGGGGATATTGATTTTATCTTTATCAATGGGGACTTGCGGGAGTTTGCAAGTTATATTGTCTAGTACAGCACAAGTCAACTTAAAACTTCTGTTATGATACACATTGTAATACAGCCTCATATCAACCATCTTATTCGACTTCATACTGCCTTGAGAGATTCCACTTATATGAAGTGATTTGTTGTAGGGAACGGGGGAACGTAGTAGTTCTCTACGAGCTGACTGGTTACAAAAGAGTTCTGGCTTACAGAATCTAAGAGAACTTTTGCTTGAACAGGACGTCCATTAGCAGCAAACAGAGTGACACGGGCTGTAGCTAGCAACACATGAGAATTATTATTCGAGAGAGTGGATAAGTTCGACGAATGTGTATCTTGTGACTGACTTTCTGCTTTTGTATTAAAACGGGGGGCTCTATTTTGAGGTATCTGAGAGGGTTCGTTATTCTGAGACATTTGAGGGGGGTTTCTATTCTGAGATATCTGAGGGAAATACCTATCTTGAGATATTTGAGGGGGTGGGGTATCATGCTCTTGAACGAGACATGACTGACTTCTGTCGAGGGAGTGCCTATTGATAGGCTGATCATTTTGAATACCATGCTGAGTTTTGATTATCAAAAACATTGTCTTGAAATGAGGGAGAATTATGGCCATTGAAACCATATTCAGGTGTGTGTACTTCAGAATTATGTAAAAGAGTGTGATGTTTCTGAGCGCACAAAGAACATCTTCGAGTGGAGGTACATTTATTTCTCGAGTTACTAGTACCGAGACAGTTCAAGCAAAGTTTTTTACTTTGAACAAATTCCTGCTTATCAGGCAAGTTTAACTTTTTAAATGTTTCACAAGAATATATTTTATGAGAGTTTAGATTGAAAAAACTGCACAGAACTGATTTGCTTTGTTGCCTGACATGCAACGAGACTACTTTTGGAGAATTTTTCTGAGTATTTTCTACAGAAGACAAGTTTTCTAGTATGGTACACCTTTTGTGTAAGAAATCAAGAATTGAGGCTTTACGAGTGCCAAAATCTAATTTTTTCTCAAATAAATAAATTAAGAGAAATTCCCAGAGATCTTTGTGAGAGTAATTAAGATTATTAATTAAATCAAGATTTTTCTTTAGATCAGTTACAAATTGTCTTAAATTAGGACCAGTACATTTGACAACAGAGTCTATTTCTAATAGCGAGATGAAATGAGCATTAATTACTGACAATTTGTTCTCGTATCTTTCTTTCAATAAGTTAATTGCAACTTCAAAGTTATCATTCGTTGCGAGTAAGCTTTCAATGATCTTTAGGGGTTAGTCTCTCAAAAATGACTTTAAGTACATACATATTTGTATGTCATTTAGTGAACTGTTGTCTGTGATTAATGTGTCAAACAATTGAATGAAAGAGTTCCATTCGGATATTTTACCAATAAAAGGATTGATCTTTATCTCTAGTAACCTTACAGATAGGGGAGGGGAGCTCTGCTGAACTACACATTGAGGATTTGGAACAACGTGAGTGGGTATAGTTAACTTCTTAATACGCTTTTGCATCTGAACCAATAAATGATCGCACGTCTGTTCCACTTCCTCACGAATCTCAGTGTCAAGTGTTTCCTCATTGGGGATACATTCAATAAAGTCTTGAATTTGCTCATACTTGCTGAAGGCAAGCTCTAATCTATCGCGTTTTAAAATAAAATGATCAACTTCATTCTCTTTGTCTGCATTGGCTTGCATCCAATTACTTATCCGTATGATTTTACCCTTGAAACTGGTTCGCTGTGTCTTCAATTGTTCATACGTCATTGTGAAATATTTTTTAAAATACACAGTGCAAAAATATACAAATATCAATAGAAATGCAATAATATTAACACAACATAAAGTACAGATATAAACAGTGCATATATAACAATATATCAATGAGGAAATAACACAGTACACACGTTTTTTATTAACAGTCAATTACAGAGTTTCGTACAACTTACCACGAAAGTCTTTCACTTTTGAGCAGCCCTGGTAGTGTCTAGAGTCCTGCTGGTTGCAGGGAGTTCATCGATTTACAGCAAAATGGTGCGACAAAGAGTTACAGTAAATACCTAATTCAATTTACAGTAAACAATAACTAACTACATCAATATGACAACAATTCAAATCAAATATTTTATATCCCTTTTTACACATTTCAATTCAATATTTTTCGAAGGACCTAGAGAATTTAGCTCGAATGAGCTTAATTTTAATTATCCGGCTCGATCGGATCAAATTTATGATCCGGAGAGCAAATTTATTTTTAAATTTATGAAAATATCCGGCTCGAAGGACCAAATTTATGGTCGGGATAAACAAATGATTTTATTATTGTTTAATACCATAAAGAAGGGTGTAGTATCTTGATTAACCACTTTTAATGAACTGTATTTCTATAGGGTAGTGAGAGGAATTGAAACATGTATTCGGTTTAATTTTGCTATAATAATGCAGGTGTAAATTGCATTTGAATATTATAAATAAACAGCGTTTTCTATGTTAAATAGAAATTATATATGTACAATTCTTAGATTAATTGCATGCATTAGTCTTCGTCCATTCAAGATTCAAGCATAAAACTAATATTACAAAAGGTTTCTTAAAATTAGAAATATCTACTGAAAGGTCCTGATTGTTTGATTTAAAAATGAGTTTTTTATCTTTCTTATTACACTTTTCGTTCTCCAACTTAGAAACTTTCACACAGCGTACCTGTTCACCTTGACTGCTTTACCTGTCTTCAACGGGGAGAGATTTTACTTAGTTATTTTCCAAACTTAACTTGTTGTTGTTGTGTTTACGGAAACCATAAATCCAGCTTTAACCTTGCTTACAGAAATTTGATCAGGAATGTCAATTAGGCTTCCGCCATCTTATGTTCCATTTTCCAAAGGGTAGGCTATCGTTCTGACTTCGAAGAATTGCTTAAAAAAGCCCAAAAGGAGGTGTTTGTCCAACCTTGGACAAAGATAACTGAGGTGCACTAAATATTCTCTAATATTTGTGCATACAAGAAGAGAAATTGGCCCAAAAATGAATTTGAACTTTTGGCGCGAAGAGGCACTTGCTGGAGAGCGGTGACAAGACCGATCCAACAACGTGGAGTGTTAGCAGAGCACTGACTTGATTAATTTCTTTCCTTGAGCTAGTCGCCTAGCGGCAAAACTACATAATAAAAGTGGGCGGTAACACATACCGAATTCATGTGAGATAAAAAGGGTAGAAACTGTTTTCTTTCTTTATTTGACAGTCTGATTGTTCACAATGCTGACGGAGACAAAAATACATAAAATTGAAAACGATTGCAAATGTTTTCCTTTACGAGTGAAGAGTTGCTGAATTGTAATATACTATACTGACAGCACAGGTTCGAACTAAAGGATCGTCCGTCAAGGTTTGGACTAAGGTTTTGAAGAACTGGCATATGCTAATTTAAATGCACAAATTGGGTTATACCTGGGGTGAAATAAATCTATTTGAGTTTAATTATGGCTCATTCATTCTACATATATACAGGGTGTTATCACCAAACCATACGGTGGAAAACGATAGCTTCTACACGTGTTGGGGAGTTTCCCCAACAAAGGTATTATTCCTGACTTTTTGACCACCTTGTACACTTTGTGCAATATGTATTTCTTATACCCACATCACGTATATTTTACCTTCAATATAAATTTGTATAAACCAGATTTATAGTTAGAGAAATAAGAATTTCATTTTTAAATTTTTTTTTAAACATAAATTTTACCCTAAAATATATATAAAATATAATATAAAATTTTCCTTAGTCCGTAGAAAAGTTAGCCACTGCCTATACAAACGATGTACGTTTTACCCAGAGGCGTCACATGACGGTGTTCAAATTTATGTTTGTAGAGGTGTAGCTGATAACGCTTTACGGGCTTATTTTTGAAAACAATTTTTTCTTAGTTTTCAATTTTGTTAAGGGATGAATCTAAGTTTATCTTAGACCACTCTTTAATTTTTTTCCTATGAAGCACGAAATTAGGTGGTAAAAGCCCGTATTTTTTGACAATTTAAGAACTCTGCTAAAACTACACCTAAAAGAAATTCAAAATTTTGTTCTAAGATAAACCTTTAGAATTGTTTTTCTACCAAAAAGATTTTTTAAAAAAATAAGGCTCTGATCTGTTATCAGTCGACTCTCTACATTAGTGTTAAAACTCGAGCGTTAAATTGTCCTTAGTAACGAGATTTATTTTTATTTCAGTAGTTCACTCAGCAGGCAATGGGCTCAAATGGGTACGAGTTAACGTACCCCAATACAGAGTTCCTGGGGAAGTAGCACAACTTCAGTGTGACTACGATTTGGGCAACGACACTCTCTATTCTGTCAAATGGTATAAAGAGCATGAAGAGTTCTACAGATATGTGCCAAAATCTAGGCCACAATCAAATTCGTACAAGGTGGATGGAGTTCATGTTGATGTAAGTTACATTCCAAATATATAACTAGAAATACATTGAAATCATAGATGCCATGTGCTAATTAACAGACGAAGTTGAAAATCCGGAAACCGAGTATTTTCCCTACTCTCGAAAATTTTTCTGGAAACGCTTCTATTTTATTTCAAGTAACATACTGTCACGAGTAGCTTATGGGGTAGCGCGCTTTTTTAAAGAATAACTTCTAAGAAAAAAGCCGCGTCGCGATTAGTACAATGACGGGATCTCAATGATTCCTTTAACCTATCACTGGATGTTCTACTCGTGAGGACACGCCTTGTTTAGCGTGCTGCGGGGTAACTGAGGTAGACCGGGACCGCGTTACGTGGGGTAAGAAGAGATGATAAAGTAAGCACGTTTAGTTTATAACAATAACAATGTATTAACGATAAAACTTTAACAATAATTTTTGGTCAGAAAAAATGAGATTCTATTATACCCCATTACTATGGTGCGCATGTTTTCTCATTTGAGGTACTGTTTATAGGTCTTTGTTTACTGTCTTATAATTTATAGTTTTTCTTAAGAGCTGGTTTTATTTAAAAACACTAAGAGATTTCACTAAACTTTTTAACTGACTATTTAGACACTTGTCTTTCTCAACGTTCTGACAAACTTCTTGCCATGACTTTACTATGGAGGTTGTTAAACCCCTGGTCCTAGCAGTCGTCAAATGGCTAACCGGTACCAGGTTTGGAAGAAAAGGACTAGAACCTAAAGCAGTAGTATGGCTAACTTTAGGAGCGGATAGAACCCAGAAGGCAGTCGTCAAATGGCTAACCTTGGGAGCTGGAGGTGAGACCAAAGTCTGCCGAACTGAGGGTTCGGTAGCGTATTTATATAAAACAAAGTGATGATCATTGCATGCATAAGGTTCAAAGTCGCTCCCGTTGATTGCTCGCGTTGTTTATAGTTTGCCTTTAATGTTTATATAACAATCTGCAAGTTCAAGTTCAAACTTGCGACAGGGTGATATTTGTTTAGTAGCTTATGCTTTTTAGTAGATTACACGTTCCCCCGCCCTCTAAAATGTTGGTCCCCAACATTAATGCGACAGCTATAGCTCAAAAAGAAAGACCTCAATTCGAAAAAACTTGCCGCATAATACTATGTAATATTACAATTTATAGAACATAAAAAAATATCCATCAGTGGTCTTGTTACTTTCTGGATCCAGGCTGATCCTTAGTAACTCCCTCTAGCCTCCACTGCAGTCTACATGTCTTAGCATTGACATACCATTAAACTGTTTTGATGGTATCATAAGTATGAGCCTGCTGGAGAGACTAGTATGGACATCCACTGGTGCTTGGTACATAAAATAAAAAGAAACATATTTTTATAAACTGCCTTTGAAATTTTATACTTAACTCTAATTCTAGATTAACAGAGAACACGTAGAATGTAGAATTCTCCACTACGTATTTTGTATATTTGAAATATCTATACTTTACCGTTGATTGGCCAATAGATGCCTATTGGTCAATCCACGTTTAGAAACAATATCAACTCTTTATAAAATACTGATATATGTATTGTAATATCTTTCCTGTATTGACTAATTCAGCCTGCATGGAATTGATCTTTGGATTACCACATTTATCATAACCATAATATCACCATTTTATAAATTGTCTCAGTAATATTTACAATTCTACAAAATAGTTTACATGATTTATTTCTTTCTAAAATCATACTAGCTGGCTTTATATTATATAGTCTTGTATTAAATATAGACTTTTATTAACTTGTATAAATACGGTCCTGTTCTCTATTATTTAACTATAGTACCACTATTGCAGGCAATTATAAAAAATTATTAATTATATTAAATTATTTTGTACATCTAATATTATATTACGGTCCTGTTTATGAGACTAATAGTTATAGCTGTATTTTATGTCTCTTATTATACAATTATAGCCGTTTATTTGACACAGTTAGACTTGTTGACTTATGTAAAAATCTGCTGACTTTTTATAGTCTCTTAATCAACTTATTTAAGCTCGCTGACCCTGTTTATATTTAAAATTGTTTATACGTACACAATTTACCGATTTTAGTTCCATGAAATATCGTACAGTCAATTATTCTAATATGTAACATTAATAAATAAAAGGTATCTTATACTTTACGCTACTATATTTTCTTTCTTCTGGTTTGTCCCTCACTTCTTGGTGGCTAGATAGCGCCCTTTGAACACTGCTGAGAAAGTATCCATCTTTGCTTCGTGTCCCTTATTGAGTATCGATATGTCTGCCCCATCTTTACTTGAACGAATATTCGCCGAGTAGTTCTGGTGCTTTCTCCGTTTTTATATCCTTTGACTGGTACCCCTGTCAAGTCGTCGACCTCGAACTTTCTGACCTCTGGTTAGTATTGCTGTCATTGTCATTTCTTATTCCTTTCTACGGTGACGGTAGCGTTTTTTTTGTGTTGTTGTATCGCTTAGATCAAATAATTATATTACAATATCTTCCATTGATATAATGACGAAGATTTGTGTTTGTTTTTTGCACCTTTTGGGCGGTTTCTGTTCCTGTCGAATGCAGTTTTTGCAATGTGACCAGGGATTTGCCTATGAAGTTTGAATCTTGGCAGGTGCTTTGAAGCAAAAAGGTAAGTGTTGTATTTCCTATAACCATTATCTTTGGCCTCTTTGAAAATAAGAATAAATGCTAGAGCATATAAAAACTCTAATCCAAGGGTGTTTGATGCATGAGTTTTAATTTCTTGGAAACATTTCGCGTGACTGAGTTTGAGGTTAGAAAAGGCGTGGCAAGGGTAAATAACTTTTTTCACCATGTACTCCATGTGGGGCTTGAATATTGACAAGAAAAATTTTATCAATGATTATTTATTCCATACCAAGCTGTAGATGACGTGTATTACTGCTAGTTTAACATGGAAGTGGTTGTGTGAAGATTAATTATAGCTTTTTTAGGTTACGGAAGCATGGAATAGGAATAATAAGAGTCCCTGGAACTTAATGGCGTATGGTCTGGCCGAACTGTCATTGCTGGCTACTGTGGCACCACATGTTCCAGTTTTCCCCAGTCTGTCCATGGAATGGCTTTCGTCATAACTACTGGATCCTCACGTCTTCTTTCTACAACTGTAGGTAAGTCGCTAGATTTTATTGCCTTGCTTTAGTTTTATTCATGTTTGTTGTCTCGTCTTTTGATAATTATTTTCAGTTTCTGCCAGATATTGCATGTCCTGCTGCTGCTGTTTTCATTGTTGTGTTATAATTTATATCTGACTCCAAATATCTCACAATATTTAGATATCTTTTGAGATTGTAATGCTCTTTTCTCAGCTTTTTTTTTGTTATATTTTTCTTAAGCATTTCTTCGCTTTTTAGGTCTGGATTCTTGCAGTCCTTGGATACTTCTGTCGTAACCCATTACTGGATAGTTATTTGCACCGGTTTCTGAATACTCGAGGGACTGCTGGCGTCTGTGCACATCTGTACCTTCTGAGATGATTGAACCAAACTCACCAGGATCTGGTAAATTGGTAAATTGATATTTAATTCTTCTTTCTGATATATATACATTGTTTCTCTATACGCCTATATCTATTTTCTTTATATTACATTCCCATATCTTAGGTTTCCTCATTCTTTACTTAATCTGTACTTTATTCTATCTCTTCCGTATTTACTACTTTCTTATATATGTATGCTTTATTTTCAAAATCGTATTTATATATTTCCTCAATTGTTTCAACTTCTGCATGCTTCTCAACAATTTTCCCTTATTAATTCTCTAATTTTTTCACCTTATGTATGCAACTCTTTTTCCATACTTTATGTGAACACTTTATTCTCTGCATATCCATGCTTATGATTACGGGACTAGTTATTACATTATTTCCTTATTTCTCACGAGGCAGTGATAAGTTAAACTATCTATGTCTCTATGCTTATCTATCTATGCTTCATTATGTGACTAGCTTTATGTACAAAATATAGGACATTATATTATTATTTATATATCCATGTATGCTCTCTTTTAAACACACATTATATAAACATATTTTGCTTATATATTTCTCCATTATTTCACCTTATGTATGCTTTACATACACAACTTTTGCTTATATATTGCCTCACTATGTATACTTCCTCTGAAAACATCTTCTATATTTCTTCTCACTTTACATAAACAACTTTTCAACTTATATATGCTTCTACTATATTCTTCATACTTTAAATAAACATTTCTTGCTTATGTTACATTTCAACTGGGAACTTTGCCCTTGAGCTTCTCTGGTACCAAAATTTTTGCTAACATCCTTACTGTCAGTATAGCTATTTCAGTCCGTACGCTCCACTTTCCGATGCATAAATTCTTTGCTTATCATTAAGATAATCTTTCGTTGCAGTCTTATTTAAGCCGGAGAACAATTTACTTTATAATACTTCCTCGTATACACATATATTCCTCCTCTATATACTCTCAATACACAATCTTAATGGCAACTCAGTTTTCCTGCTTTTCTCGAATACGATAATCCTGCAACTGGGCCATTTACTTGTGCTTTGTTATGAATATCTTCACCTTATTTTCACCTATTTATTTTGCATACATAGTTTACTAATCTTCTCATTAATATTCACTTAACACGACTTATTCTAGCTTCCTTTTTCTTCATAACTCCTATGTACAGGGTGTCTCATTTTCGATGATATTACGGGGTATCTCACTTACGAGTAAAGATAGGCAGTTGCGGTTTTCGCAATACTGTGCTACTTTTTTGTGAAAAGAACGATGGTATAAACAAAATTTTCATAGCCCGCTTCGTTTCTGAGATACAGGGCGAAATTGAAAATAATGCATTTTGGGACCCCCCTCGTATCTCCGTTATCCTTTAACATATCGCAAAGCCAAAAAATTTCTCTTATACAGTTTTTGACGTAGAATCCAGTGGCGTGATCAGATTTTTGCTGTGAGCTGTCAATTTTTAGCTATAATTCAAACTTATGTTTTTTTTAAATGGAACACCCAGTATATTTTTCTTTCGTTTGATTGGAAATGTTATAAGCTTTACAAAAATATATAATACATTATATGTATTTTAAATTATAAGCCTAAAATTCATAATTTCACAAAATGTGTCTCGATACGACACTCTTGTATTTTTTTTAATGTAACACCCTGTATATTTTTCTTTCGTTTGAATGGAAATTTTATAAGCTTTATAAAAATATATAATACATGATATGTATTTTAAATAATAAGCCTAAAATCCATAATTTCACAAAATGTGTCTCTATACGACACTCTTGATGAGTATAGTATAAGCAGAGTACAAATAATATCGAGTAGCTTCACTCAGCAAAAATCGTTTCATGTTTTTAGATCAAACGCAAAAGCCGCAGCACGGTAAAAAATTAGGTTTTTCTCTACCTGCAGCAGCGAGCAGTCTGTGAGGGGAGATTCAAAAAGTATTAGCTGATGCAAAATTATTTCCTCGGTTACATGATATTTCAAAGAGGGATTAAGGTAATTTTTAATACGTGATTCAAATGAATGAAATTATGTAGTAAAGTTATACAAAATAGTAACGTATACTAAATTCAAAATCATTATAAATAAAGGTAATACCAATTAAAATAATTTATTTGACAGTTTGTAACTTGATTTATCTATTAAAACATCTATAAAGCAGAAGGTTCAAAGTACCTGACAAATATTGTGGGAATTTAAATATAAAAAAGGACATATTAAGCTAGTAAACTAAATGTATAGCTTCTTAAAGGTCTTAAGACGTCATTACTCGCGCTACGAGTATTTCTCTCACATTTTCTGCGAAATCGTCAGTTTTCGGAGAATTTAACATGGCCAATTAACCGGGTGCATTTCTCCAGTGATTGGCTGCCTTTGTGAGAATTTCTCTCATCGCGTTACGTCTGCCGTAATACTTTTAACGTTCAAAATGTTCCCAAACTAACCAAAAGTAATCAAAAGCACCAAAAAGAACTAAAATGTATGAATGTAGATGAAAAAAATTAAAGTAAGTACTTGTAATAAGTACTTGTAAAGTAACATTAAAATTGGTTATAACGTATTGGATCCGGTTCAGATTACTAAAATAAATTGGAACTAACTGAAACTAACCGAAAGTTGATTGAACAACTAACCAAAAGCACCAAGAAGGGCTAAACCGTATCGGGCAAATTAAATGAACCGAATTTTGGCGACTAACCAAAACTAACCGAAAACATTAAATTTGATTGTAACGTATCAGAGTTGGTTCAAGTGACTAAAATAAATTAAAACCAACTGAAATTAACTGAAAGTTTATTGAGCGACTAACCAAAACTAGCCAAAAGCACTAAAAAGGGCTATAGCGTATCGGAATAGTTAAAACTAACCCAAATTAACCGATTTTTGGCGACTAACTAAAATTAACCAAAAACGTAAAAATTGGTTATAACGTACCTACCGGCGCGGCATCGGCAGCGGTTCAATTGACTAAAATAGGCTAATTGAAATTAACCGAAAGTTGATTGAATAACTAACCAAAATTAACCAAACGTAACAAAAAGCACCAAAAAGTGCTAAAACGTATCGGAACAGATTAAAAATATTAAAGTAAGTTAAAAATAAACCAAATTAACTGAATATTAGCGACTAACCAAAAACATTAAAATTGGTTAAACGTATCGGAACCGGTTCAAACAACTAAAATAAATTAAAACTAACTGAAACTAACCGACAGTTGATTGAGTGACCAAACAAAACTAATTAAAAGTAACCAAAAGCACCAGAACGAATTTACGCAACTAACCAAAACTAATCAAAAGCATTAAATTTTATTATAACGTGTCGGAGCTGGTTCAAATGAATACCTCTGTGGTTTCATGCGAGTGATTTTTCAAGGTCGCGTCACGACACGGAAATTTTTCCTGAACGTCCCAAGACGGTTTATGAAAAATTGATTATAACGTATCGGACCCGGCTCAAACAAATAAAATAAGTTGAGACTAAGCGAAACTAATAGAAAGTGATTGGACGACTAACCAAACTAACCAAATCTATTAAAATTGATTATAATGTTTCGGAACCGGCTCAAATGAATAAAATAAGTGAAACTAACCGAAAGTTGATTGAACGACTAACCAAAACTCACCCAATCCATTACCATTGATTATAACGTATCGGAACCGGTTGAAATGACTTAAATAAGTTGATACTAAGTGAAACTAACCGCGCTAGATCGGGGATTAAGAGACGGATCAAATAAAAAATTTTTTTGTAAAAACTAGTTGCATACCGTTAGATCGGGGAATGAGAGATGAATCAAATGCAAATGTTATTTTGCTTTTTACAACCACACTTAACGTTATAAACTGTAAAAAAGAAAGAACCTTGAAGTAATATGCATGTATGTGATATATTTTGGGTCGTATTTTGATAAACTAAACTTGCGTAATCTAATCTGATCTAACCCAAACTAACCCAAACTTATATCAACTATTAACTTTCAACACATTTATAAATTTTCTCAGATCTCAAATTTAACAGGCGTTATTGCATTCTGCTGGTTAATTTTAGTTAGTTGCCGAAATTCGGCTAATTTAAGTGAATTTCGACTTACTTTAATATTTTTAATCTGTTTGATTTATGTTTTCGCTTTTTCTTTTGGTTAGTTTTGTTTAGTCGTTCAATCAACTTTCGGTTAATTTCAGTCAGTTTCAATTTATTATAGTCATTTGAACCGGTTCCAATACGTTATTACCAATTTTACTGTTTTTGGTTAGTTTAGGTTGGTCGCCAAAATTCGGTTAATTTAAGCTTACTCCAATATTTTTAATGTATTACGATACGTTTTAGCCGGTTTTGGTGCTTTTAGTTACTTTTGGTTAGTCATTCAATCAGCTATCGGTTACTTTCAGTTAACTCCAATTTATTTTACTCATTTGAAGCGGTTCCGATACATTATAACCAATTTATATGTTTTTGGTTAAATTATGTCAGTCGCCAAAATTAGGTTAATTTGGGTTAATTTCAACTAACTTTAATATTTTTAATCTGTTCAGATAGGTTTAGGCCCTTAGTGCTTTTGGTTACTTTGGCTAGTTTTGATTAGTCGTGCAATCAACTTTCTGTTAATTACAGTTAGTTTCAATTTATATTAATCATTTGAACCGGTTCCGATACTTTATAACCAATTTTAATGTACTTGGTTAGTCGCCAAAATTCGGTTACTTTGGGTTAGTTTCAACTTACTCTAATATTTTTAATCTGTTCCGATACGTTTTAGCTCTTTTTGGTGCTTTTAGTTACTTTAGGTTAGTTTTTCAATCAACTTTCGGTTACTTTCAGATAGTTCCAATTTATTTTAGTCATTGGAATCGGTTCCGATACGTTATAATCAATTTTAATGTTTTTGGTTAGTTTTGGTTAGTCATTAAAATTCCGCTCATTTTGGTTAGTTTTAACTTAATTTAATTTTTGTAACCTGTACCGGTACGTTTAAGCCCGTATTGGTTATTTTTGGCGAGTTTTGGTTAGTCATTCAACCAACTTTCGGTTAGTTTCAATTAGTTCCAATTTATTTTAGTCATTTTAATCGATTCCGATACCTTATTAATCAAATTTAAGTTTAAGTAAATAAACTAACACGATCTCTCACGCGTATGATGTCATGTGTCAAATGTAGCACACACTTTTTTACGATTTGAGACCCTATACCTACTAAGATAATAGAAACATTTTCAATGTTAAAATAAATAAAAGTAAAAAAAGAATTAAAACAAGCTTTTATTTAAATGCACTAAAAAGAAGAAAATAAAATTTGAAGTAAATCAAACCCATTATTTTGTTACATTAAACATTTTTATATGATATAAAAGCTTGTCGCGAGATTTTCCTGTTTAAATTTCTCGCGACAAGCTTTTATATCATGTAAAAATGTTTAACGTAAGAAAATAATGGGTCTGATATACTTCAAATGTTATTTTCTTCTTTTTAGAGCAATTAAATAAAAGCTTCTTTTAATTTTTTTTACTTGTATTTATTTTTTACTTTTTAGTAGGTATTATGGCATAGCAAAATCACAAATTTAGTAAATATTATATTCTTATTTATAAAACTTAGATTCGTAGTATATAATAAAAGCCATTTTGAATTCGCCACTTAAAATTTTCAAAATCTGATAAAAAATGTATATTCCTTGTCCCTAAAAACCCCTTAATATCAATTTTAAACGAAATCGGACATACTTTAAGTAGTGCCTTCATCACTAATCTTTAAAAGGAGGGGGAAGTGCAGCAACACCACTGTCTTTACAAGAATAAACAATGGCAACTTAATAGTTTTATATTTTCATTTGAACTACAAACGCATACCAAAATTTGAAGCCAATTGGATATGTAGAAGTGAGCTAAAATTGACTTGCAACATTTAACCCAAAATCGGCCATGTTGAATCAGCCATTTTACATTTTCAAAATTTGATAAAAAATTTAAATTCCTTATCCCCAAAAACCCCCAAATACCAATTTTAAACGAAATCGGACATATT
>JAEQML010052543.1:0-42225 GCA_016904865.1 Pissodes strobi
AAAAAAAATCTTCTAAATCGATAAAATGTTCTCCAAAAGGAAGAAAAAATAAATAATTAAAGCCCTATGTGGCAAAATATCTATTAAGTTTAAGTTTAGGTTTTAACTGTAACATGTGTTTTGGGTAAGGCAATGGTATGACAAATTTCTAACAATCAATCAAACTAATCTCTCTTTTTCAGCGAATTTTCTTCTTTTCTTCCTCCTACACTTAATTCTAGATGATACTTTCCTCCTAAGAGTTGAATTTTTCCCCTTCTTACTGTGGTCTTCGGACCCGAGCTCTGGTAAGTAGGTTTTCATTTGCTCAGGCCGTTGGTTTGAATTTTACTTTTATGTTGTATAACAAACAATGTTTATTTCGAACTTGAACTCTTGAATATGGGTGGATTCTTTTAGCTCCCCTGATGATGAACATTTATATGTTCGAAACATGTCGAGCTACCTGAGCTAAATTGCTCAATAAATTAAGTGGAGGAAGACTACAAGACTTTTATTTCACTTCTACATTTTAACTCCACTGCGAGATTATGGACTACTTCTTCACCTTAAAAGGAAAATAGTTTTTGTGATAGTATCTGCCCAAAATGTCAAATTTGACAGTTTGAATCTTATAATTAGATTAGGGCATATAAAAGAAAAATAATTGCTGACATGGTCTGTCAAAAATGTCAAATTTTACAGTTTCGATATTTATCAATGTTTTAAAATTATTGTTTACTAGGTTTTAATATAATATTTATCTATAAATGAAATTTAGACCGTAAAGATTAAAATGCAATGTAATGAATCTCTAGCTCAGTGACCAATTTGTGAGGATAATTAATTTATTTGATTTAATTTAACCCTCCGTTACCCGCGTCGGTCTCACAGGCCGATCGTAATCTTATTATCAAATTAGCTAATAGCCACAATGTATTTTCAATAAAAAGTTGTAAAATAAAAGATTACTGTATCAAAACCAAGTATTTATTAAATAAAACATGAATGTATCAAAACTATGGGAAGAAAGAATCTAAAAATTTACTGTGACTAAGAACTAATTAGGTGCAATCGCAGTGAAAAATAAAATATTTTGCGACAAAATAGACGAAAATGAGTGTTATGATCCAGAAAGAAAAATAATTATTTGTTAGAGATATTATTCGAAAAACTTTTCAAGACATGAATCACATACAACCGTAACATATTCCAGGCACATGAATTTCTTACACTTTTTACAATAATATCGGGTTATTCTATTGCTTCTACTGTCGCACTAGTGACATCTTCCTCTTTCGGGTAGTGGTTGTGTGTCGTTTCCGTCTTGATTTTCTTGTATATCACAAATCACTCGAATGCGAAGCTTCATGGGCCGTGAGATCTGCTGCAGCGTCGATCGTGTAAATAGATGTGGGCGAACCATGTCCAGAGCAAGGTTTTTTTAGGAATATTCTACGTCGAATTGTGACATCAGGATTATTGGAACAATATATCAGGAAAGAATTAATTCCAGCAACGTTTAGACTTGAATAGAATATTACTAAAGGCCACCTCTGTGTATTTCGAGCACAATTATAGTTTGAGCATAATTGGTCGACCATATCTACCCCACCATTTGTATGATTGTACAGCATTATGATTTCTGGTTTTTCTGTTTCCTCATCTATAGTATTATCATGGTGAACACTAGATAGCAACAAAACATTTTTTTTCGTTTCGGGATATGAGATACTAAAGTATATTCTTTTCTGAATGCGAACATGCTTGTACGTGGTGGACGTTTCACAGGATTGGCAAATTCAGATGGTAACTCACGCTTGTCTTTTCTAATCGTTCCCACTACTGTTAGTGTTTTTCTAGTAACTGGTTTAGTAAAGTTAGGCTGGTAAACCAATTGTCTAAAATAACATTTCTGCCTGAGCCATAGATAGGTTCACAAAGTCTCATCACTACGTCACCCAGAGAATTGCTTTTATGAAAAGGTCCTGCTGGTTGCTTTCCTACATATACCTCAAGATTAGCAGTGTAATATGTCCGTGCATCCGAGAAGAGCAAAAATTTTAATTCCGTATTTGTTTGGTTTCGACGGAATATATTATGGGAAGCTACAACGGCCGCGGAAACCTTCCAGCTTTTCGTCGATCGTTATATATTCTGACATAATGTAACCGCTTTTGCAGTTGTCGACAAATAGGTCAAAATATTCTCTAATTGCGGCTAGTTTGTCAGTGTGGCTTTATCATCGAATCGTAAGGCAGCAAGTAGGAAACGAAAGCGGTTTAGAGACATTGTTAGACGGAAAATGTCCACACTTGATCCATCATTAGCTCATCAGTATTCAAGTGATTTGCCTTCAAAACTCCGGCATAGTAGAGCAGTGCCAACAATGCCTGAATTTCTGGTTTATTATTCAATCTTGCATCGCTCGCTCTAGAATAATTTTGTGCTATTGTATCAATATATCTGTTAGTATTTTCGACTATGAGGTCCAACATTTGATCACTGATAAAATAATTCCATATTTCTAATGGCCGCTTCAATGACCTTGTTAGTAATTTTGAAATTGGAAGCCTAGTTACTATATTCTCGGGCCTTTTTCTTATATTTTTTGGCGGGACCAGTTTTCCCCATAAAGTAACACCATTCTTGCCCACAAATGAGTTAAGATTTCTTTCCTGGCCTTCAGTGTGGTCTTCCTGATCAGAAATTTCTTGTTCGGTGTCTGAATTATCCTGTCGCGTCTCCAAAACATCATCATCTGAATTTGAGGGTAAGTCGTCGAACTCTTCATCACTCTTCCTCTCAGGTTCGATAAATGCCTCCTCCATAAGTTTGGTTAGACGTGATTGCTCTTTTTCATAACCACCCATTGCTGAAAAAAAATATCACATTTTTAGGAATGACAAAAATATTAATTAATAATTAATTATACCTTTCAGCGATAGTAAAAAAAGTTATTGGAAAAAATCTAACACCGTTGCCCGTTTCGGACTCACATACCGAAAATGCCGCTAAATGCTATGCTACTGCACAGATCTGACTATCGCGTCACACTGGCATCGAGCTCTTAAAACTGGGAAGGTACAAGAGCGGAGAGCAGACAGCGACTCCTGATTGCTTAAAACGACACGGCTGAATATCGCGTCGGTCCCACAGACCGCATACAGGTACCGTAGGGTGAAATGCGAATAGGGGTGGATTCAATTAACAGTTCTCCTGTTGATTTTATTATATGTAATTGTGGTCGCCAAGTTCTTAAAGACAATGCAAACAGAGAATATCAATGTTTAGATAACAATAATTAAAAATTACGAAGATCAAAATAATTCGTGTCTTATAGAACCCAGTCCTGTAGTAAATTAAAGAAGGTAAATTAAAAACAACTATATATTAACTATATGGTTAAATTACAACTTATGGTACCACGTGCACTGCAGTTATGAACATAATTGATTACTGAAGATTTAGTGTACAAAAATGATAAATATGAAAATTGACTTAAAATTAGATTACAAATGCAATCAAATACAATTGATTACTGAGAATTTAGCTTACAAAAATTATGAAAATGAAATTAACTTTGGTGTTAAAGATCGACAAATTTAAAATAAATAAAATCTAGGTCTTTGCAATTCTTTCATGTAAGTAACACGTTACCTACGTGCCCAACGTTCTATTCTATTACTGATCGGTTGGGACCTCCTCTGGAAACCTCAACTGCCTGTAGCTAAGCTTCCTTGCTATAGGCGTGTCCAGGGCTTACCAGTCATTCCAGGAATGGTTTCCAGTTGTCTGCACGTGCCTGCTATCGGATCGACTGTCACCACAATGATCTGCGTGACTGTTGTCTTGTAGGAATGTTGAACGTTTTCATGAAAAAAAGAATTGGGTGTCTTATACCGGTGTACACTGATAATTATAATTATATAGAAGAGTGTCCTGTAGACCTCAGTTTCACATACAAGGTTTTAACCAAGAACTTGAAAATTTACTGGTTACCTCAAATGTAATCAGAACTTAAATTACAATGTAGTTAAGCAAAAATTATAAGTAACTATGATTAAATAACACTATAAATAATTACTGTTACTCAAGATATTTCCTATCTTTACTTAAAGATATGAAATTCAAATGAAATTATGATCAAAATTAAAAATTTAAAAGAAAATTATGAAAAAATTATGAAAACTTGTCCAACAGTGGCTCTCGGCAACTTCAAATAGAAAATCACTAGACTTTAATAAAAAAAATAGGAAGAACGAGGTATAACCTCTCTTCAAACAAGTCTAATGACTCCAGATAAGTAATTTCTTTAATTAATTTATTAATATGGCCCTTGGCACATAAACAATAATTGGACGTAAATTACGTCTCAATTAATCAAAGATAAAGATAAGATAATTACTATCTCGCTTTGAGATAGGAACTAAGATAAACGATAAAGGCAAAAAAATAAACCAGGTAAATTCACACGTGCTTAACCTCTTTAACACGCAAATTAATGCAGATACATCATGGATCAAACGTTGACACGATAAGCAATAATAATTATAGTTTAATGCTACAAATAAACTGAAAAAGTAATGAAATAAGTCTGAAGAGCGAAAAATTTACTATAACTAACAATATTACTAGGAAATACCCAGAGAATTTCTTGCAAGGTTTGATTACAGACAGACAAGCTTTTATATCATATAAAAATGTTTAATGTAACAAAATAAGGGGTTTGATTTACTTCAAATTTTATTTTCTTCTTTTTAGTGCATTTAAATAAAAGCTTGTTTTTATTTTTTTTTACTTTTATTTATTTATTAGTAAGGGGCTTAAATTTGAATAGCTTGAAGCTCGAGTTTGTGATTCGCTTGAATGTATGTGGGTTAAAATAAAGTTGTCTGCTAAGGATATATGTTTTGGTGTTTGCTATAGATCTCCACATGCGAATGTGCCTTTGGCGATCCATATTTTGGAAACTTATATTACTTCATATCTGTCTGAACATGATGCCGTGGTGTTTGAAGGTGATTTAAACCTTGACCTTTGCGCCTCTAATAATAATAATGGTTTTAAACTTTTTAATTCATTACTTATGAAGTATAATTTAACTCAATTCGTTGATTCTCCTACAAGAATTCATAATGGCTCGGCTGCATTACTTGATATCACTGTTACCTCAAATAAGTTACTAAGCAAGAACTGTAATGTATTTCCAATGGAGCATGTGTCGGATCATTCCCTTGTGGAGTGTTTATTGATAATTCGTAAAGAAAAATCTGGTCCTAAGTTTCACACTTTTAGAAATTTTGACTTTGATGTGTTTTACGGAATGCTGTTGCTTGGGAAAACATATATGCTTTGGACTCGATTGACGATATGGTAGAGTTTTGGAATGTAAATCTTTTGCGAGTAGTTGACTTACATGCTCCCCTTACTACTGTTAGAATAACAAAAACTCCAGCGCCATGGTTGACAACAAATTTGAAATTCCGGAAACATTAAATTATTTAAATATCAACAAATGCTCTAGTCCATCCGATAACCTTATTTCTTTTAAGCCTGCCGAATTTAATAATTATTTTATTAACTCTATTCCTGTGGGTCATAATTTGGAGGCGCTGAGGAACTCTATTGACACTAAGTATGCAGATCAACTTGATGATAACATACCTAAATTTGAATTCTCCGAAGTCTCACCTGAAGAAGTTTTAAAAGTCTTTGTCAGTGTGAAGTCTGGCTCTACTGGTTCTGATAATATAAGTTTAGAAATACTATCTTTTATTTTCCCCCAACTAATTGATATTTTTACTTTTATAATAAATAAGTGTTTATCTACTGCTCAATTTCCAAAACAGTGGAAATACGCAAATTTAATTCCTATTCCAAAAATTAATCGCCCAACTGAACTTTCACATTATAGACCCATAAGCATCCTGCCTACAGCGTCAAAGGTTCTAGAAAAAATTATTAAGTTGCAATTGAATAAATTTTTAAATGCACACTCTCTTCTACCTTCTATACAGTCAGGTTTTAGATCTAATCATAGCACTACTACTGCACTCTGTAAGGTTACTGATGACATTTTAGGGCCAGTGATAGGGGACTGAATACTTGCTTAATATTACTTGACTTCCGCAAGGCCTTTGACACCCTTCTGTATGATATCCTATGTAAAAAAATAAGATTCATTGGTTTAAGTGACGATGCTATTAAATTACTTAAGAGTTATCTTATAAATCGTTTTCAATGTATGTCAGATAATGATAATGTGTCAGATTATATTATGATCAATCAGGGTGTTCCGCAGGGTCGTGTTTTAGGCCCTTTATATGCCTTTGATTTTGTTCTGTTATAAGGGATTGTTTGATACATAAATACGTAGACGATACTCATATTTATTTTTCCTTTACTAAAGAAAATTATTTAGAAGCTGCTTTTAAAGCTGCTGCTCATAATTTGGTATTAAATGAAAATAAAACCCAAATGTTGATATTGGGACTAGCAAGGGCGTTTATAATCCAGAGTGCTAATTTTCGGATTTCTTTAAATAACACAAAATTAGAGTTCAGTGAATGTGCTAAGAATGTAGGACTTTGGTTTGACTCCGACCTAAGATTTGGTTCCCATGTAAATAGGCTGGTTCAAAATTCGTACTGTAAGCTTAAACATCTATATCTAAGTAAAGACATCCTTAATATTAATATAAAGCTACGGTTATGTGATACCCTTATCCTTTCAGCTCTTTCATATTGCAATGTTGTGTACTGGCCTGTAATTTTGAATAAAGATAAAGAAACGTTACTGGTCGGGATAAACAAGTGATTTTATTATTGCTTAAAACCATAAAGAAGAGTGTGGTACCTTAATTAACCACTTTTAATAAACTGTATTACTATAGGGTGGTGAGAGGAATTGAAACATGTATTCGGTCTGATATAATTTAATAATGCTGGTGTAAATTGCATTTAAATATGATATATATAAATAAACAGCGTTTTCTATGTTAAATAGAAATTAGAAATTATATATGTACAATTCTTAGATTAAAACTTCCAATCATTCGTTCATTCAAACATACAACTAATGTTACAAAAGGTTTTTTAATTATTAACTAAAGACTAAAACAGTCTTGATTATGCAATTTAAAACTGAAATATGTTTGTCCTTTCTGACTTTCAATGAAATGAACTTTTATGCTTTCAATCTAGCACATTTTTTTCGTACAGAATACCTTACTTCACTCTAATCAGCTAGGGATTCCAGTTTGAATCCTTGAATTAACATATACAGTACAGGGACCACTCGGTGCCGCCATTTCATGGATTCTCTTCAACTAAAGGGGGAAAGAGACGCTACGTCGTTTCTTGTTTTGAAAAATTGGTTTAACAGCCCAAAGGAGGTCTCTATCCAATCTTGAACAAAGATATCTAAGGTGCACTAGATATTCTCTAATATCTATGCATGCAAAAGGAGAAAAATTGGCCCAAAAAAGAATTTGACCTTTGGCCAGAGGAGAACAGCCCGTTTTACTGCTATTCGAGCGAACGTTTTTACTGAACTTAGAGAGGCTAGAGAGCAGTGAGTGAACTGATCTAGTACACGAAAATAACTAATAAAATGAGCGAAACAATAATTATTTGCCTTAAACGGCGCTAGGACAAGCTAGATGTTTTTTGGCGCGAAGAGGCACTTGTTAGAGCGCGGTGACGTGACCGATCTAGCAACGTGGAGTGTTAGCAGAGCACTGAAATCTAATTTGCCTATCGCTAGGCAGCAGACCAAAATAAGTGGGGATTGGCGGGAAAATCCGCGTGGGTTTAATTTGAGGTGAAAACATCTTCCTTCTTTCTTTGACACGTTGTCTATTGAACACTGAGGGAGACAAAAATATGTTTTAAATTGGAAACGATTAAACACGATTGAGTGTCGTTTTGCGTTCTAGAAAATGCCGCATATGACGGACTCTATTATACCAACAAACCAGGTTCGGACTAAGGGATCGTAATGAAGAACTGAAATATACTAATTTAAATGCACAAATTGGGTTGTACCCGGGGTGAAATAAATCTATTTGTGGATCAATCATGACTCATTCATGCTACCTACATACAGGGTGTTATCACCAACTTATCCGGTGAAAAATTACAACTTAATACACTTGTTGGGGTGTTTCCCCAACAGTTACAAAAAATTCAGACATGTAAGTCAGAAATATGCCGAATGTGGGTGGCTGCAGTTGGAAGATAGATTTAGGGTTAGCATGGCAACTACCACTTTTAAAATTATCACGAAACAAGAACCGCTATAATTTGTATTCTAATTTCTTTAGGGGATCGGACATACATGTCAGCTGGCTCCGCTCTAGATTTGTCTATCGAATATTTAAACATAAAACAAGTCCAAAGATCGTTTTCCTTCAACTCAGTAAAGGTATTTAACAGCCTTCCATCACAAATTCAGGGCTCCTCTAGTTGCTTTACCTTTAAGAAACAGATCAAACACCTTTTCTTAGATAACGTAGCAAACTTGAATGATTAAGTTTTTCCTGCTTTCTTCACTACCTATTAATTTTGCAAAATTTTAATATACATAATATTTGTTGAAGTCTTAGCTTCATATTTATAATGTGATTACTATAATTTTTGGACTAATACAATAATTTAGATATCAATTATTATAGTGCTAACATACTGGTATTTGTTAATTTTGATTTTTAGGTCGTGTGCTCTGGTACTTATTATCTTCAACCAGTTCAAAAATGGTTCATATATAGGAAGGATATATGTATATTCGATTTCATGAGTTTTTCTAAAGCAAAAACAAATTATTTCCACCCTTTTTTCAAAACAAATTGGGTGGCCATATTCACTCCCTGCTTGGCCAAGTATTTCAATTTCCTTAAAACTCATTCTAACACCTTCTCCGGAGTGACTATGGCCACTAACCTAAAAAAATGTAGGTTCCTATAAATAATTTGTGGTAAGTAGGCGATTAAAACGTAAGTACAAGTGTGACCAGTCCGACGCTTGGCGAATTCTGCTTCGCAATGATAGAAAGAGCCGACATCGAAAGATCAAAAAGCGACGTCGCTATGAACGCTTTGCCGCCACAAGTCAGTTATACCTGTGGTAACTTTTCTGACACCTCTTTCTTAGTTGACTGTGACTAACGCTGTGCTAACGATTTGTAACGATCATTATTCCCTGCATAAAAATATGATATTCTGCACGCGTTGCCACCTCCAGCGTTTTACGTGTGGCCAGAGTCACCTCAAAAGATGTAAAAATAGTAAGGGGTGAATATGGCCTTATCTTATCTCAAAACACCAAAAGTTTTCAAACAAAATTTAGAGTAACATAGGTAGTAGAACCTTGTGGTATGCTTTAAAAATAAACATAATTCTTTTGGTGTTAAAAACCGCGACGTGACGACCAAAGCTATTACGGCACTTTTTTAGGCCATTTTATGTTCATTTCTGCTGAGTACGAAAAACAAAAGAGAGAGAAACGTTAGATATGTAAAAACGCTTGCCTTTTATATTTTCAGGTATATATTATTAATTTCCATCAGTTGTTTAATTAAGAATATCTAAATTTTAACGTTGCGAATTTTTAAACATTTTTTCAATTTTTGGCCATTTTCACCCCTAGGGGCTATAGTCACCCCGGTTTACGGTATTATAGGGGTGGTTACGTGGAAGAGCGACTGTGTCGAACGGCGCCACCCATTAGTTTAATATTTTGTATTTGTAATTTTTTGTTGAAAAATAAAGACATATTATTATTATTATTATTATTATTATTATTATTATATATTTCTGATAATTTATTATATTTAGATATCAAGCCCGGCTCTGTGGAATTATGCGAAACGGACAAAAAGTGTGGATCAAGGAAGAAAAAAGCTTCGTACGTCCCCGGCAAATTCCAAGACACCGTTTGGCAACAAATGAATAAACTTCACTTGACCAAGCGAGGAGCGGCCGGCGTACGTATTTCGGTTAATCTATATAATATGGAGTTTGACAGCGTCAAGGACAGTTGATATGTCATTTTTTTTTATAAATAGACTAAGAGCTGGCGTAGAAACAACCGCGTGATAAGGTACCAAAGTTTTAAATATAGAATTAAATAGGGTTTTATATGGAAACATCAAAACTACCCCTCAGCCGTTTGTAACTGGTCACCTTAATGAGCAAAAATAATTTTAAAAAAATAAAAAAAAAAGTATGTAACCTCATTATTAGTTCCAGGATGAGACTAACGTTAAAATTTGTGGAAATTTAATTAATTTGGACAGCCATTACGGCAGACGACGTAGGTAGTAGCACTCTTTTGGCAGACGCCATCGAAAATTCCGAAAACAGTCACGACCGCGCGATCTAGTACCAGAATAATTTCTACTTCTAAGTGTAGTGTAAATTATTAAATTAATATTTAAAAAGAAAATTTAAGCAGACA
This sequence comes from Pissodes strobi, assembly GCA_016904865.1. NCBI lineage: Eukaryota > Metazoa > Arthropoda > Insecta > Coleoptera > Curculionidae > Pissodes > Pissodes strobi. Next base: position 10,437 of record JAEQML010052543.1, read on the forward strand.
GTCCCGTTCGTCAGCAGACGTCGTTGAAGATAATACTTACATCTCTTTTTAGCGCTTAAGTGGCAGGGCGATAAAGGGAGACATGACGCGGCCCGTGCAACATAATTAAAGCTTGTGTTTTGAGAATAACGGAGTGTCTAGGTCTAGTAATCACTTTATTTCCTAATTAGCTTTTATTTAATCACAATAGGTATACAAATAGAAAAATTAAGTTTTAAATGCTTTAATGAAAAAAAGCTGCATATAGGCAGGTACCACAAATAACGAAAATAAATAATACATAAGTTTCTGACATAATTTATAACAATAATATGTCAACTCTAGGAATAGAATAAGATATGTAAAATCTTTACAAACATATCGAAGAAGGAAGAAAGTAAATATGCAAGCAGGGACGGATGGAACCCTACTGACTGGCGGGAAAGTTACCTTAAGGGGCCCCCACCCTATGTAAAAACTGAGTGGTGTCAATGGTGTTTTCTATAAAATATTTGTTACCATAATAATTTAAATGATAAACAATATGTATTTATTTTTTGACATTACACTTTTTTAATATATAAAACTACATACGTATTAAAATAAATAATACATCACTAAGTAACTGAAAGTAAAACTAAACTAATTAAATTAAAAACCATGTTTATAGATATTTACCTATCTATAACTTATAAAAAATAAATACAAAATAATTAACTATTAGTACATGAAAGGTAGATAATATTGCATATACTTCATCTAAAGTCTAATTATGTTTTAAAAAGTCTAATATGTTAATATGTAGAATTTAATAAATAAGAGTGACTTTTTTAATAAGCTACTAGTAGAATGGAGAGCATCAATAACCCTTTGATTATCCACAGGATTTACACAATAATTCATCGAAGGGAATTAAACGATAAAAACCTAGGATTTCGATGCATAGGCATCCTCCAAAAAACTACCCAGAGTAGCCAAAAGCGCATGGTTATTAAGCCACTTCAATTAATAGAATTCCCAATTATTCAAAGACAATTAAAAATAAAACGTGCGACGCTCAATCGCATCAACCAATCCCAAACAGTATGCTACGGAGCCGGAAACAGGGCCTTTTACCAGCGACTTTATCTTCACGCGCTAAATTCAATTTGCGGAAAATTAAATCGTTTCGCAGCGCGGATTTATTTAAATTTATCGATCGAGAGAACGTCGAAGCTAGGTCAGCCGGAATGTCAACGAGGGTTATAGTGTGTAATTAACCTACGATCTCTATTTTGTTCCTTTTTGCTTTGTTTTCGAACAAAAATTAACTTTTAATCTTTTTCTCCTTAACTAAGGAAACATTTAGTCATTAAAATTTCCTTTTAAACGAACTTTGAATTTTTTGGTTATTTTATCGAGTCTTAGATGCTTGACTTTATTTAATCAAATTCTAAAATTCAGATGGATCCGTTGATCTAGAATAAATTTTGGATCGAATTTCTTTGAACTTTTAATTGACTGACGCAGTAACGTTGTAGGTCGAACTAGTTTTATTATTATTCTCAGTTTCCACGATTTCTGGCTTACGTTGGATAACTGTAGATCAGATAACTACCAGTATTGTTACAGCCTAGTAGACTTTGAGTTATTTTTAATCGTTTTTTTTAATTGCGGCCTTTGATATTTTCTTTACTCGAACAGATTGTTTATTATCTGTATCCTACCGGTAACTTGACTGTGGAATAAATTATCATATGTTAAGGTCAGAGTCTGTAATTAATTGGTAGCTATAATAATGCTAGATCTAACTAGTTTTTTCTATATATTGTTCTTGCGACAGTTATCAACGAAGCTTAATTGAACTGAATAACCATAGTTAGTTAGTTATACGGTATATGTGACGGATCATGATTTGTTGTTTTATTGATCGATTTCCCGGATGGAAATAAATAACGAATTTATGGTACTCATTTATTTTGTCGCAAAGCTTAAGCTAAAACAAGTTCCATATTTCAACTTTGGGGTAATTCTCGCATCGGCGACAGTTCGTTTTAGCCTACGCATTGACATACTTTATTTCTTTATTTCATTCAATATCTAATTTTAAATTCTCAAAACTTAAATTTTTCTTTCGATTTGAGAGTATTCACTCCCAGTTCCTTCTAAGCTGAAGTGAAGGTTTACGCCCATTAGAAGGACAGAAAGAGCTTAATAAATTTTTGGCGCCCAACGTGGGGCTTTTCGCATTGATATACGCTAGATAAAACGGCTCGTGACACGCTTTATAACAATTTCGAATTTGACTATATAAAGAAAAATAATTAGAATGTTTCCCAAGCATAAAATTACATTGAATTTAAATTAGTAGTAATAGACTTGACAACGACGCAGTCTGTGGCTTCAAAGAATCGATGATGTTTCGCCCGCGCCCCGTGCGCCACGTGACTTTGGATTTCCGGGAAATACTTAACTGAGATCGAGTTTCGAGCGGCAGCCACAGATATTATTTTGCCTTGCCTCGGGGTATTTAATTTTTACAACTTGGCAACCCTAGACCCTAGCCCTAGCACCTAGTCACGTAGTCACTTCACTTACCATAAGAAAATCTCTTCTTTATTTGCATGCTCAATAGATGCATAATATCTATAATAGATATTATGTATCTACTGTATACATCTATTTTTCAGTACACACACTGCACTTAATTTTTTAATAATCGTGTTATGATATGTTACTGCGTTTAAAATAGAAATATTCGGTAATTACCTAGAATCGTTTCTTTCGGATCCACTATCTATCCATTAACTTAAACTTACAGAGACACAGATACAGGAATCAGTAATGACACTCACGCGTATAGCGGAATTGCTGCGTTGCCAATTGCAATTATTTTGTTATTTATAACGTTTAATACCAGGTTTCTAACCTACCTATATTATATACTTTTTTATTTAAAATTAGATTTATGTGGGATAGATTAAGATTGACATTTCCTCCAAGTGTGAGAGTAATAATTATAGACCGAAAGCCAAGAGTCAAGAGGCCTCAACAAGTTTTGTTAACACGCGGTATTTAATTTTTAGGCCTGTGGCCCATCTGTAGTTTGTAGCAGTAAAGGCCCCATGATACCCCACAGTAAGAGGCCCCTCAGGAAATTTCCCGTTCTGTACACCTTATTTGCCCATCTGATAAAATTTCAGTAGAGCCTATTGTGCCGAGTATTTTTTGTCGCGTAAGAATTGCTTTCCAACAAAGTAAATGGTCCAATTTTGCTGCTGCATAATCACAGCAAGTACATGCATGAAATGCTGGTAACGCATTTGAAAGATCCTTTCCCAGCTGATCAAAAACTTTATTCAAACTGACGTAGCGTGTTGTGTTTTTACTTGCTAATCCTAATTCAAACCATATTGACAAATTTTTGGACATGCTGGCCTCGTTCAGCAATTACCACAATCGTCCAGGAATGTTATGCTTTTCCTCCTAGTTACACAATATTCTATTGTAGCTATTTGTATAGTCTGTGTTATTTTTTCTGTCATCGTGTCTATATCTTGTACTTCCATGTTTCGTAATCTTTTGCTTAGTTCTTCCTGATGTTCTATTTCTCTAATTCTTCTGTCGTCGGAAATCTTCTGGCTTGAATCAATTTATTTCTTCCGAACCGCAGTCTAAACACGAACAGCTATATGATCGCTACATGTATTTAAGTGATTCAGGACACTGATATCTTGGCATATGTTTCGATTGTTCGAGAAGATGTAGTCTATTTGATTTTTAATTTTGCCGTCTGAGCTCTTCCATGTCCATTTTCACTGTATTTGTTTTTGGTAGAGTGTGTTCAGACAGAACATCTTTTGACGGCTACAGATATGTTCCAGCATGTCGCTTCTGTAGTTTCGTATGCCCAGATCAAAGTTTCCGATGTATTCACAAGTATCCACTGATCTTTTTGTCAAAATTTCGAGTTGAAGTCCCCGGTGATAATTTTATAGTGTGAGTTTTATTGGTGTTGTGCAGTTGCTATATCCTCATGTAGTATTTCCATGTCCTCGTCTTCTGCGGCAGTTGTTGGGGCATACGTGTGCACGATTTGTATACTATATCGATCGTTGAGTTTGATTACAGTATACACGGTGTCCCATATAAGAATGCACACTACAGAGATCTCGAAAACCAGAAGGTACAAAGATGATTAAATTAGAGAAAAGTTGCACCTTGCTGAATCCGACAACGTCATGTTTCCAAATCTAAAAATATCCGATACTTCCGAAGATATTAGGGAAAAAACGAATTTTCCCGATTTCTTTTTTATTTTTTTCTGACTTTATTTGAAAAGATATGACAATGCAAATTTCACATTCCCATTGCTACTTTTCTTGCTCTTCAAGCCGATGTTATTTGATTTTCAATCTGATGTTTCGTTTCTTAACAACCATCATTAACTTTTTTTTCAAATAGTAGCAAAAATTTGTTTTGTTCCTAAAAAACTCTAATTCATTCCTAAATCCAACGACATATCGCTCTTTACATTTAGCCGACGTGTCGGATGAAAAAAACCACCATCAATGTTATTTGATGATGATTACGAAGGAACGAAACGTCAGATCAAAAAGCCAATTACGTCATTGGGTAGTGGACAAAAATTGGCCTAGGAATGTGAATTTTATTGTGATCTCTGAAAACAATAATTAATTATGTTTAAAATTTCAAGAATTTGTAGATTGCAATTGATTTTTTTTTCAGGCTTTTTTAATAAAGAAAATTGATAAAAATAAAGTTCACATTCCTATGCCATTTTGCCTCCTCTACATGATGACGTAATTAGACTTTTGATCCGACGTTTCGTTCCTTCGTAATCATCATCAAATAACATTGATGATGTTTTTTGTTCCGAAACGTCGGATAAATGTAAAGAGCGATATGTTGTTGGATTTAGGATTGATATTAGGGTTTTTTAGGAATAAGAGAAATGTTTTCGACTATTTTAAAAAACAAAGTTGATGATGGTTGCTAAGAAACGAAAAGTCAGATTGAAAACCTAATAACATCAACTTTGAGAGCAGAAAAAGTGGCATTGGGAATGTCAATTTTGCTTTGTCATATCTTTTCAAATAAAGTCAGAAAAAAATAAAAAAGAAATCGAGAAAATTCGGGTTTTCTCAAATATCTTGGGAAGCAATCGGATTATTTTAGATTTCGAAGCATAACGTTGTAGGGTTCAGCAAGGCGCAACTTTTCTCTAATTTAATCATCTTTGTACCTCTTCTGGTTTGCGACATCTCTGTACTGTGCATTCTTACATGGGACACCGGGTATATGGTCCTGTCCGAAATAGAGGTGCATTTAGTGATGAGGTGTGAGTGCTTCTTGTTTGTTAGAAATGCTACGCCTCCCTTTTTATCATTCTTATCTGAGTTTTTCTGGTATAGTATGTGACCAGATTTTAAAATTGCTAATTTTTCTCCTGGAATTAGGGTTTCACATATCCCAATTACATCCCATTTGATGGTTTCAAGTTTCAAATTAACTCATTGCTCTCATGTTGTATGTGATTATATGAAGGTTTTGGTTTGTTGCCTAATTTTATTTTCATAATACCTCTCTGAAAACTATCATTTTCGACGTCTCTGTAGAGCAAAGAAAGTAAGCCTTTTTCGGTCCGGGCACGGGAAAAATTTTCCCGGTCCCTAATTAGGGAGCGGGATAAGTTTTCCCGATCCCTGATTTTAAGTGCTAAATTTGCAGTTATTTAGTCACAGAATATGCATAAAGTATAATAAATTGGGTTAAAATTATACAGCGATGCAGTCTACAAGATTAATCTAGTACATTTTAGCGTCAATAGTCTAATTTTAAGTAAAATTATTTCATTTATTCTGACATTACTTGTCACAAATACTTCAAAATTAGCTGCTTATTCAATTACAACAAAGCATACAAACACATTTCCATAGCAACGCTTGATGAATATTAGATAAATACCTGTCTTGCTTGTCTTGCAAGTTTGACGTTTGCTTTCATTTGAATACAGAATGTATTATGACATGATTTTGTATACGTAAAATTATAATAATTTTATGTTTATGTCTTGATTTCAAAGAGGTATTATGAAAAATATCGTTCATTACACGTCCAGAAACAGCTTTTCCTGCGCTTGCACGACTTCCGGTGTCTGCGCGCACCGGAAAAGCCTAGTTTCCGGACTGGTAATGAAATATACTATTTTCAAAGTCGATCTCTTGCTCCCCCCATAATCCGTGGAGCCGACTAATAATTTCTTATTAGTGTGGGATTTCGAACTTTCAGTAGCCCATTAGACAAAATAAAAAAAATTGACAGCAGTTTATTACCTCCAGGTCAAGATACTCTTAGATGTAAGATTAAATCAGGCATGTATTGTGTGGAAAAATGCAGCAAAATGTGAACCCCCATATTACAAACCTGAAAAGGGTGGTTGGAGTTTGATTGACAGTACTTTAGAGCTGTAATAGTTTGAAGGGCCGCAAATTCCTCCAATATTGGAAGATATTATTGTAGAACCTACGAGAGAACCTGCAGATATACAATCAGAAGACGAAGACAAAGGAGAAGAAATGTTTAAAGATTCTAGTGATGACGAAGCCAACCTAGATGATTAAATATATTTGTTACCTATTTTCTTTTAGGTTTATCTCTACTTTTTCATGTTAGATACAATGATAATTTATATTTTTAGCGTTTGTCCTCTTTCCATTTGTTATTTAATTTTATGTTTATATTTCGTTGTATTACCTATTTTCAAAAATACTTTTACTTATTGTTGGAAGATATATTACTTGCATATTTATTTTATTTCTTCTTCTTCTTTTACATATCTTATTCTATTCCTAGAGTTGACATATTACTATTATTAATTATGTTAAAAACATGTATTATTGAAGTGAAAATTTCTTTAGGCGCGTTTTGCGCTTTTTTTGCGGAGGTTGAATGAGACCGAGCCGTCACGCATCACGCGTCATGCTCGGATATGTAACGTAACGCTCCTTCTACTGGCATGTTCCCGTATAGGTAGAGGGCTGAAATTTTCAGGGGTAAAAATAAGATCCTGGACGAAAACGGGACCCCGTACCTCCCCCCGTATGGCCAGGAGAGGGGGGAGAAGGAAAAGCTTAAATAATTAATTTCGGGAGATCGGGAAGAGGTACGGGGTCGAAATTTTTATGGTAGGTGCGCCCCATGGAGGGCCACCTTAAGCCATACGGAGGGACTGGGGCTCAAATTTAAGGGTGAATTTGGGGGGGAAAAACGTTTTTCGCCCGTATCTCTGCAACGAACGCTCGGATCGAAATTCTGACAAATGATGACCCCGCATATTAAAGTTTTCACTTCTGTCGTGCGGTCTTAAGCACACACCAATTTTATTTATTTTTGTTATTTGTGGTACCTACCTATATGTAGATGTTTCATTAAAGCATTTTAAAACATAATTTTTCTATTTGTATACCTATTGTGATTAAATAAAAGCTAATTGGAAAATAAACTGATTACTAGACACTCCATTATTCTCAAAGCACAAGCTCTAATTATGTTGCAAGGGCCGCGCCGCTCCGCGCCATGTATGTCTCCCTTTATCGCTCTGCCAGTTAAGCGCTGAAAAGAGATGTAAGTATTATCTTCAAAGGCGTCTGTTGACTAGGCGGGACCGTTCGCTCAAATTTTATTTTTAAATATTAAATAAGCATAATTTACACTACACTTAGAAGCAAAAATTATTCTGGTACTCGATCACGCGGTCGTGACTGATTTTCGGAATTTTCGATGGCGTCTGCCAAAAAAGTGCTACCACCTACGTCGTCTGCCGTAGTGGCAGTTTAAATTAGTTATGTTCCCGCAAATTTTAACGTTAGTCTCAGCCTGGTACTAATAACGAGGTTACACACTTTTTTTGCTGATTAAGGTGACCAGTTACAACCGGCAGACGGGTAGTTTTGATGTTTCCACATAAAGGCCTATTTAATTCTATATTTAAACCTTTGGTACCTTATCACGCGGTTTTTTCTACGCCAGCTCTTAGTCTAAAAGTAATTATAAAGTAACGCATTATTATTATTGCAGAAACCTAAAGTATATCTCAAAGGCCACGCTCCCACCTCCACAAAGCATACGACCCCATTTACTTGGACGCCGCCGTCAATTACAGCGCTAGGTAATTAAACATCCATTAGTACAGGCTAAGAGTATGAAAAATACCGTCCATTCAAATTACAACCTGTTTATATTATACTAAATCTAGTTTGGGTTAGTATGGGCTAGTTTGAGATTGTTCTCTTCTATTTATTTTCGAGTGAATATAAACAACTAGATCTAAATCCAATTTCCAAGATATTAGAACTTGCTCAAATTTCACTGCCTAGTGACATTTCGTATTTTTAGGGCATACCGACTTACTTAACATTAATGTTAAATTGTTTTGCTTTGAAAAATAACTTCAACAACTCCACAAAAACACCGCTCAATAGTTTTGGAAGTTAAATGTTATAAAAAAATGATAAAGTTAAAACGCAAGAATTCGGAAAAAATGGATTAATGTACAACTATGAACAATTAATTGCGTACAATTACAATTTATTGCATAAAAAATTAATATATTTGTTGGCCAAGAAGTTGGCCTATGTAAAACAAGCCTTAGGATAATACCATTGTATTTCTTTTTATACAATGATAATACTAAGTTAAGTTTCGCAAAACAGAAACTGTGTTTTTAAAAATTTTCAGTTAACACGATACAAGCTCGAAAATATGAAAAGAATGAATAATAATACAATAAGGTATATTAATAAGTTCGCATGAAGTTGTTAGCTCTGCAGTTTCCGTGAGAGCTTCCTTTGTGGTCGTCACATAACTCCTGCCGAAGAGTGAAACATGAGGGATGAATGTTTCATGGGATGGATTCATCGGGTTGATTGACAGTCCTCTTCCGGGTTCTTTGTATATAGATTTTCAGGCAGATCCAAAGGGCTACTTCTACTACTCCAAGTGAAAGGATGATGCTGATAAAACTCCATCCGACTGGGTGGATATCCAGTGGCGGATTTACCCTAAGGCCCGGTAGGCCCGGGCCTAGGGCGGCCAGATTTAGGGGCTGCCCCAATCGTGTCAAAAATAGTATATTACGTACCTAGGCCAGTAAAGTAAAAAATGTCTCAGATCACTGTAATTGTCGGCCGAAGCAAAGCTGAGATCAACAAACATGTAATCTGAAGCTTTCTTATTTACCGGCAATAAAGTAATTTCTTTATGTAGTCTATATGGTGGATGCTGAGAAAGGGGCGGCTGATAGCTCGGGGCCTAGGGCGGCCGAGACTGCAAATCCGCCACTGTGGATATCCCATTTTTCGGGGGTCCTCAGGAGCATTGTCTTTTCTTTCAGCCGATGTATTTCGGCCAGGTCGATTGATTCAAGTTGGATGGGCTCTTGCTTAAAAAAATGCGTGTTTTCTTCGGGCATTTTAATCTCAGGTAAGCTAAACGGAACTTCCTTAACTTCGTCTTCTTTATTGATAAAATGGTAGTCCAAAATTTTTATTTGGCAGCCGACTGTTATTTCTACTATTTTTGGCGTGGAAACAAGGACGTAGTCTTCATTTGTTTCACATTTTTCGAAGACTTTTAATTGTTCCTCCGCAGGTATAACTAGTATGTGTTTGCTGGTAATGGCTTTTACTATTGGGTATTGTAATTGAACCTATTCCGCATGGCAGTTTTGGTTTTCAGCATACCGGATCATCACAAATTTGATAATACGAAAATATATTTTTAAAATTTACAATTTTTTTATTATCATATCTATTCACCAAGTAGTTTATGATTTTATTTAATTGAAATGCAGAGATTACTGAACTATGCAACGTTTTTAGTTTAGCGAACATAACCGCATTCTCAATATTGTCTAAGAATGTAATTAAATTTTGGCTGTTTGGGATGATCTGATCGAGAGTATTTTGAGCTCTTAAATATGCTGAAATGTCATCTAAGGTTTGATTTACGTTATACTGAAACTGCAGTAACTTGCTTTTTATCAATTTTTGATTTGCATCTAATTGAGAAATTGTTTTATTGTAGTTACTGTTTAATTGTTTAGTGAGGGATATTTGAAGAGACATTTCGTGATTAACAGAATTCTGCTTTTTGCCAAAGACAAAATTGCTTTGTCATACCTTTCTCCGTCATCACTATCTAAGTTTCCAAAAAGCCATTTGTTGACCTTACCCATGATATTTAAAAGACCACTTTTAAATCGCTTATGCGGTGAACTGACTTGAATAATTTCTTTCTTCGAGCTGGTCGCCTAGCGGCAAAACCATATAATAAAAGTGGGCGATAACACATAACGAATTCGTTTGACATAAAAAGGGTAGAAACGGTTTTTTTTTCTTTATTTGACAGACTATTGTTCACAATGCTGACTGAGACAAAAATATATTGAATTGAAAACGTTTTCCTTTACGAGTGAAAGTTTGCTATATTACTTACTTACTCCGTGGCTTACAACCCTGGTGTGTCGACATAAGAACCCGCCTCCATTGTGCTCGATCCATCATGATATCCATCTGATTTACGTTCATTGCTCTGAGGTCTTTGTTGATATTGTCCCACCATCGAAGTCGTGGATGGCCCAGTGGTCGCCTTCCCCCGGGGGCCTCCTACAGATATAGCCTAACCAGACGATCATCAGGGAGTCGTCGCACATGACCGGCCCATTGTAGCCTTTTCGACTTGATTTTTCTTACAATGCTGGCGATCCCGTACAGTTCTTCCAATTCTCCGTTGGTGCGCCTCCTCCAGCGTTCCGCTGTTCTGTCAAAGATGGGTCCATATATTTTTCTCAGTATTTTTCGCTCAAAGATTCGCAGCCTTTCTTCATTTGCCACCGTTAGGGTCCACGTTTCGCAGCCATACATTACTACAGGTCTAATTATAGTTTTGTATATACATATTTTGGTCGCCCATGTCAGCTGTTCTGATTTTACGAGTTCATGCAATGCAAAGACACACCTATTCCCAGCGTGTACTCTACAGTTTATCTCCTCTGAACCCTCTGCATTTTCCGTCAGTGTTGAGCCCAGGTACTTAAAATGTTTGACCCTTTCGAAATTGTATTTGGCTATGGTGATATTTTGCCCTATTCTATCTCTGTTTCTTCGGTTCCTAGTTATATACATATACTTGGTTTTGTCTTCGTTAACCTGAAGTGTCCCATGGTTCGTGCTTTTCTTTCAAAGGCGATAAAGGTCTCTTTAATATCGAGTCTGTTATTGCCAACAATGTCCACATCATCCGCAAAAGCCAGCAATACTTTCGGACCGTTGTTTGCAAAAAGACCCCGATAGTTATGAATTTCCGCTTTCCTCATGACGAACTCCAAAGCAATGTTGAAAAGTATTGGTGAGAGGGCATCTCCTTGTTTCAAGCCATTGTTAATATCGAATGTATGTGAGTGTTCTCGGCATATTCTCACCTTACTCCGAGCTCCATTGATGCAGGTCTGTGTCATTTTGACCAACTTCTTTGGGAACCCCAGTTCCTCCATAGCGCTCCACAGTTGGATCCCCCCGACGCTGTCGTAAGCCTGCGTGAAGTCCACGAATAATTGGTGTAGGTCAAGGTCAAATTCCCAGCTCTTTTCCATTAGTTGTTTAATGTTGTTGAATAACTGATCAATGGTGAAACGCCCCTGTCTGAAGCCGCACTGGTATGCACTTAGGATTTCTTCGGCATATGGTCTTTCCAGTAGAATGTTGGCTAGCACTTTGTAGGTGGTATTTAGAAGTGTAATACCCCTATAGTTTCCATAGCTCATCCTGTCCCCCTTTTTATGTCCCGGGATCATAACCCCCTCTCTCCAATCATCCTGGATACTCTCCGTCATCCAAATCTCCTCGACTAGCGTATGTAAGGCTCGGTGTACGGCATCCCCGCCATATTTTAAACATTCCGCTGGAATGCCATCACTACCTGGGGCTTTGTTGTTTTTTAGGCTTTTCATGGCTTGCTCAATTTCAGTGTATGTCGGTGGTATGTCCTTTATTTCAGCTGATAGCACTTTTGAGTTTGGCGTATCTTCCTCCTGTTCCACATTGAGAAGCTGGTGGAAATACTGTGCCCATGTGCTTATTATTGTGTTTTTGTCGGTTATGAGCTGTCCATTTTCTTTTAGATAGTTTTGGGGTCGAGGTTGATAGCCTCCTTTTATTCCAGCTATCTCATTAAAGTATGCTCTGGCATTTTTGCTGTGATGTAGTTCTTGGATGTTTCTGAGCTCCCTTTTTTCCCTTCTCATAAGCTTTCTAGCTGCCGTTCTGGCCTTTCTATATTCTTCTATGTTATTCCTCGTTGGTTGCTGTACCATAGTTTTTCTGATATTTTACTGCATCTAGGCATTCTTCGTCGAACAACTGCTTTCTTTTTTGTTTTTGTCTTAAGCCTAGCACTTTATCGGATGCACTTTTTAGTATCTCCCTTAGGTTTCCCCATACTTTATCCACGTCCTTTACCGTTGTCCTTTCCTCCAGTAGGTTTTTTAGTGTGTTTTGGAACTGCCCTTTTATTTCTTCGTTCTTGAGTTTTTCGGTGTTGTATGTCTGCTGCCCTGCATTCGATTCTTGTTCTTGTTTTTGCATTGACGGTCTAGACCTAATTTTCGTCCGCACCAGGATATGATCCGAGTTCGCATCTGCTCCTCGCAAGCTTCTTACATCCAAACAGTTGCTGGCATGTCTTGCGTCTACGAGCACATGATCTATTTGATGTCTAGTCTTGCCGTCATTTGATATCCATGTTTGTTTATGGATATCTTTGTGCTCAAACATTGTTAACTTAATCAGCATGTTATGCGATGTTGCCAGATCTATCAGTCGGAGTCCGTTTCCACTAGTTTCAGCATGGAGGCCATGGTTTCCAATAGTAGGCCTAAAGGCTTCCTCCCTACCCACTTTAGCGGTAAAGTCTCCCATTAGTATATGCATATCCTGTTTGGGTAGGGTTTCGATAAGTAGTCCGAGCTGTTCGTAGAATATGTCTTTGGTTTCTTCATCTTTTTCCTCCGTTGGGGCGTGTACAGATACAAAGGAGTAGTTATACCAGTTTCCTCGTAGCCGCATAGCGCAGATGTGCTCCTTAACGGGTTTGAAGTCCATTATTATTGGTACAAGTCTTTCATTTACTACGAATCCGGTTCCAAACTGGTATTTTCCCAGCTAACTTCCGCTGTAGAATACTTCTGATTTGTTTATCTTGGTGTTTCCTGTTCCTGGCCATCTTACTTCTTGGATTGCTGTTATGTCCAAGTCTAGCTGTTCAATTTGTTTAATCGTCTGGGTGGAAGCCCCTTGTCGGTACCAACTCAATACATTCCATGTCCCAATTTTCATGTCCATTTTCTTATGCGATTGTCGTTTCCGTAAATCCGTCCGTGTCCGAGGCATGTTATTAGTTTTCACATCAAGTGTGTATTTTATAGGGTGGAGTTGCTAGCACCACGCCTAACCCTCCTCCTGTATCCGGGCTTGGGACCGGCAGCCTTACACCTAAACTACTCATACAATGCAGTTTGCTATATTGTTATCTATTATACCAACAGTACTGCTGTACAGGCTCGAACTAAGGGATCATCCGTCCAGGTTTGGACTAAGGGGTTTTAAAGAACTGGCATATGCTAATTTAAATGCACAAATTGGGTTGTACCCGGGGTGAAATAAATCTATTCATGGATTAATTACGGCTCATTCATTCTCCACACATACAGGGTGTTATCACCAAATTATATGGTGAAAAACGATAGTTTCTACACGTGTTGGGGTGTTTCCCCAACACTAAGTAAAGCGTGGCGTCACAGTTAAAAAATACAAATCTGACAATGTTTTTGCCCATTTTTATATCTTTATTCCATTTGGCCGATTTTTGCATCGACCTGAAATACATTGGTTTTGATAAATACCCCCTTTTCTGTACGCAACTGGAGTAGACCCTCTTTGCAAGGTTATTTTTAATCCCAGTACCTTAGGCCATAACATATCTAAAAATTATAAAAAATCCATTGAAAATAAAAAAGTTATTAAGCATTAAAGAAGTTCCAATTTAATTTTGCCCGCAGTATATATACATAACGAATTATAATCCCCGCCCTAATTTCGTTTGCGCTTTATTTACCAAACAATTAGACATTTTAAGAAAAATTGTTATAGAACCTTTTTTGTAGAGAATTTTATGAGGAACAAGCTTGTATATAAGAACTTTTACCTACCATGCACTATTTTGTAGATATTCTGGAAAACATTAAAATTGGGGTGGAAACAATGTTGTAAGGGATGAAGCACACACTTTAGGGGTGGGAACTTTTTAGTTTACTAATATGTATGCAATCCTTAATATTTCTACCAATTTTTAAAACTATCGAAATTTTGTCCGATATATTACAATTTTAACTGTAATGTTACTGAATTATAGTTTCACTTTGGGATGGGATTATCCAATTTCTTAAACATACCTTCTAATTCTTAAGCATATCTTTAACGTATTTGATGATATCTACACCAGTTTATGCAATTTCCCAAATATAATAATATTTCTTAAATCATCACAAATTTCTTTCCACCTAACTTTCAACAAAAATTAAAAGAGCAAGAGTGTTTAAGCCTATTGGGATGTAATCATTTTTAAATTTTTGATTAAAATAAACAGAAATGAAGTTACAATGACTTAAAGTGATTGGACGGAATTAGTAATAATTCTTCGAACGTAAAAGTTAAAAATTAGCACCGTTCAAGATATGCTATTTTCCATAAAATAGTTGACAGTTTCCATAAAGTACAAAATTCATGTTTCATTTTGAAAAAACCTGATATTAATGGCACCTAATATCGACGTCGGTATGAAACTTGCTTTTAGCACAGTTTGTACCGTCACCGAATCAGTTATACAACTCTGAGCCGGCATCTTTGATGTTAGTGAAGCCAAATTCTATTTTTTCAAGCGATTCTCATATTTCGAGCATGCGCATTATTAGTTGGAACCGTCAGAATTATACGGCCAGCTGGGGCGTGGACAGAGTCGAACTAGGATCTAATCGTAGGCATATAATTAAGTCTATGGATTTAATACACAAAATTCGCGTAAAGCAGTCCGCAAAAAACACTACAAACAAAGCCGACTCTCGAACAAACAAGATGGTAGTTTTCACTTTTCCGTTCCTTTTCAATCAACATTTTTTTCCTGGCGCCGCGCAGAAAATCAATAATCGAAATCTCATCTGAATACAAGCACAACACAAGCCTGTTGCGTGCCTCGTTTTACGGTTAATTCTCGCCAACACTATCTCTATCTCTTTCTCCTTGTAGGCGGCATGTTATTGAAAAGAGACATACATATATGCCGAATTGATGTTTTATTTATAAAGGCAGCGTTCACTCATTGTGCGCAGGCGCAAGATAATAACTCCCAGCTCTCCTATTGGTTGAAGCGTTTGGCTTCAAAACACGTGGATAGTTGTTTAACTGATTCGGGTACGGTATAAACTGTGCATTTAGTAGAATTAAGAACATATAGGTAGTATATTTTGTTTGTATTTTTTAAACTATACGTATATTCTTATTAATTGTTTTATTTTGTTTAGCAAACAAAATCGCTATAGACAGACAAACGCCAGATCTACATGGGAATATTGTAGACGTAGATATGAAAGTAGTCACTGCAAATGACACCGAAGACAATATCGACGGTCCTAAACAAGCCACACGTATAGAATATGGAACTACTGCGATAGTAAAAGGTACGACTTTAAGATGTAGAATGATGCAGTGATTATCGTCTGTGACTTTCGGTTTTATTAGTAAGTCGCTAACTGTTTCTCGATATTTCAATATATCGAAATAAGGCCCAAAAGCCAGCAGCCTGATGTTTATCTTTTGTTTGTAGGAACAATCCTTCACAGATACAACGTAACTAAAAGAATGGGAAAATGGCGCAAATCCACAACGAAAGCCCAACATAAATCATAATAGGATAGTGGCAACTGAATTGATCTATTTACTTTTATAACTTTTATAAATGATTTAAAATATATACAGATTTCTAAGTAACAGATTGTATAAAGACGTAATTGCAGCCAAAGAATGTTCATTGTTTTCTTTTATCCATACCCTATAGAAGGTTTTAATGTTAGTAAGTGTTTGCGTGTGTGTAAACTATAATACGCTGCTTTGTTAGCTTTATATGAATCAATTCTTCAAAGTAAATCATAACAATAATGAAAATATCTTAACAAGCAAATGTCTATATTTTCTTCTGTCTCCTCGGTATCCGCCTCGTCACGTAGCATTGTCGGCCGGTGGCACAACAGGTACAAACATGCCCCAGCTTGGAAGGTTCGACTTACAACACGGTAGAGGGCAGAGCCTAATTAAGGCTCTACTGGTAACATCATTAGCAGTCTTCACATTAGCTACACGTGAAACGCCGTCATTTCCTTTAACAAGACTTAGAATTCTGCCTAGTTTCCATTTTGAAGGTGGAAGATTATTGTCTTTGATTAAGACTAATTGTCCAATCTCAACTCCACCATGGTCTGTTTTCCATTTGGATGTCTGTTGAAGCCCGCCAATGTACTCACGACTCCATCTAGCCCAAAAGTGTTCATAAAGCTTTTGAAGTAGCTGGTACTGGCTTAAACGGTTTTCTTGAAGATGGTTAACTGAAGGCTCAGGTAAGGCTTCAGTCGGTTTTCCGATGAGAAAATGGGCCGGCGAGAGGCTGGTTAAATCATCGGGATCGTTGTCAAAGGAGTAAGAGGACGGGAGTTTAGCACGGACTCGATGCGAATGATCAGCGTTTGTAAATCAAAGAAAAATAGGCTAGTGCTGCCTAGAACGCGCTTTAAATGTTGTTTAAAACTTTTGACGCCCGCCTCCTATATTCCCCCGAAATGGGGAGAGTTTACCGGTATAAAATGCCATTTGATACCTAACTTAGCCACTTCATTACATATGTCATTTTCATTGTCTTTAAGAAAGTTAAATAGTTCTTGTAAATCACGATTAGCTTTGACGACGTTCGTCCCATTATTGGAACAGACTTCGGATGGTTTACCACGTCGACTAATGAATCGATTGAAAGCCTGAAAAAAGTCTTCAGCGCTTAGTGATAATAGGACTTCTAAATGTATAGCGTGGGTGCTAAAACACACAAACAGGGACACCCAACATTTAATGGGTTTACAACCACGCCCCCTGTTATCATTCATATTGAACGGTCCACAATAATCCAACCCCACCACTGTAAAGGGCGACAACGGTCGGACGTGAGACTCTGGTAAATTGCCCATAATGCGTTGAATCCCTTGGACGCTATGCCTTGAACAAATAACGCATTTTTTTACAATCCTTGTTATACGTCGACCAGATATAAGCCAGAACCTTTCTCTAATACTGGACAACAGAAACTGCGGACCAGCATGAAGTAATCGTTTATGTTCGGATTTGAGTATTAATTTTGTCAAATGATGACTTGATGACAATAAAATCGGAAACTTTTTAGAAAATGGAAAATCTGAATTTGTTAGGGGACTCCCGACGCGTAAAATGCCGTCAGAGTCAATAAATGGATGCAAACTTAATATTTTGCTGTTAGAAGGTAACTGATTCCCTTTCTTTAAAATCAAGTCACCTTGAAATGACTCGTGGTATGAAATTCTTATTAAAATGTTCATGTTTTTATTTAACTCATCTACGGAGAGAAAAGAAAAATTTCTTAATTTTAGTTTTACTTTAGAGTTTCTTATGAATCTGAAAAGTGCGTTTTAAACGGTTTAAGCCTAAAAATCTGTCAAAACAGAATTCTATCGTTGAACTTGATGAAATCAATATTACGCTTTTAACTTCTGGCAATTCGACTTTAGGGGTATCGATACTAGGCCAGTCACGAGGACTACCTATTAGCGATGTTGGCCCGAGAGACGACATACCTGATTCCATTAACTTTGAAGCGCTTAACCCTCGCGACAAGATATCCGCCGGGTTTTGGTTTGTCGGGACATGTTTCCACACAAAATTATTTGTAAGGTTTTGTATCTCAACTATTATATTCGCAACAAACGGTTTTAATAGATTTGGTGTTATTTTCAGCCACCCCAGCACTATGGTCGAATCTGACCAACAACAAGTCACGCTGCTGGGTGTTATTTTCAATGATTTTAAAACTTTAGAAATTAAGCAGCTAGTATCCATTCTAGGCATCGTTAGTGGCTTTACTGGAGCAACTTTTGATTTCGCGCACAGCAAATTCGATATGACTGCGCCAGATAAATTTTTTGAAACAATGTACACCACAGCACCATAACTTGTGGTACTTGCGTCTATCACCACGTTTCGCGGAATTTTAATTTCGTTTAATACGTTTAGATCCGATACCCATTCTAACCAAAATTCTCTGATATGTACAGGAACTTCTTGATCCCAAGGCAATTTTTCTGCCCAAAGTTTTTGTAATAAAATTTTCGCCGTTATAATACAGGGACTTATCAGCCCTAGGGGATCAAAGACAGTGGAAATACGAGATAAAATTACGCGTTTAGTTATGTTAATAAAATTGAATTCAAGTTATTCGAATTTTAAATTTTATATGTAAGTATATCGCCATTACAATCCCACGACAAACCTAATTTTTTACTATTTTGTTCCTTATTAGCTGAAAATTCAAATAAACCAGAAGATAATTCCGTATTAAAACCCTTAATAACATCAACATCATTGGATTTCCATTTTCTAAACTCGAAACCCCTGTTAAGTAAAATTTGAGAAATGTTTTTACATACATAATGAGCTTCATCCCTGCTATCAACCGATGACAGCAGGTCATCAACATACATATCATTTCTTATTATCGCAGCAATCTTAGGATGCTCAATTTCACATTTATTGGCTATTTCATGCAAACAACGTATAATCCAGTCAAAATAAACAAAAAAAATGGTAAGTTTGCAATAATTCGCATAGAGCTAAAAATTGGTACAGGTCATAAGTACACTATTACAAATAATATATCACAAATCCCCACCGATCCCAAGTGTGCTAAAAAATATATTCAAGGTCAAAGGTCAAAAGTATGTTTAATTATTGAGCTACCGCTATCATTTACTTATGTCGTTTTTTGGAGCAATTGGTTATATTATGCAAGGAAGTGGAATAAAAGAGGTACTTTCTTTAATTTATGCACCTAATTCATTAGAAAATATGCACAGTGCCCATGCTTACGCGAGAGCTGTTAGAGTTCACACATTACTTCATCTCACTTTAGCAACAATAATATCAAAAGAACTTGTTATTGATGATAAGCTAGATGCAAATCTTAACAATACTGTTGAAAATATAGTAAATAACACTATAATCATACAATATTACTGAAGATGGTGATGAAACAGCTGAAACATCACTTTATCAGTTCAATCAAATACTAAAGGAATAAGAAGAACGAAGACCTACAGGAAATCTATGGATACAATACTTTCATATGGTGTCGATTGCAAAGGCGTTTATAAGGGCTGAGCGTATGGGAGATTGGCAAGCTCATTGGAATAGCGTTAAACAAATGCTTCCTTAATTTCACGCCTCAAGACATTTTAATTATGCGAAATCTGCGCACCTATATTTGCAAGATATGTTACAATCAGAAACCTTAATTGATCCAAATATTTATAAAATGATTTTTCACTGTTAGACGTTCTGATAAATTAAATAGTGGACCTTCTACAAATATGGTGATTGAGCAATCAATGATGAAATTAATGAAGACAGCTGGAGGTATTGCTTGAGGAAGAAGTACGCAAGAGAGTGTCATAAGTAAATGGGTTTATGGCATGCATGCGATGAACACTGTGTGTCAAGGACTGGAAGATCTCGGTAATGTTAGAATGGATACAACAGATCAGCATGTAGACGCAAGTGATTCATGAGTGTAGACAGATATTGAAGACGTCAAAAAATTTTTTGAGTGGTGCTTATCACATGATCTTTTTGCTGAAGTTAAATAAATCATTTCCATTGCCAGTGGAGTCGTCGGTGATAATAAAATTAATTGTCATAATGCTCGTGAAGTGGAATTGGCTTCTATGATTAGAATGGCAGGACAAGATTTCAATAATATTAAACTAAAATGTGCTGACAAAGTCTTTCCCCTTTTAACCATGAGTAGCACCATAAAAGTTCATGATGAAAAGGTACCTGTAGGTCCGGTATTATTATTTCAACGCATGAGTATAACTAATGCATTTGAGGATGATATTGAAAAATTCTTCGAATATGAATTAGCCCCCTACCCATTATCACTCTTTGATGCAATTGGAATGCGTAAAACACAGAAGCCCGTCATCTACAGTTGCTTTCAATCAGTAAATATTGAAAATATCGAAACAAATGCTACCTACATCATTTTGGTTATAGAGCGACTATATAGTATTTGATGGTTTCAATGATTATAAGAAAAATATTAAAGCTGCAGAACAACGTCGTCGGACTACAAAAACATCTTCATGTTGTGATGTCGTTTTTGATGAATTTGTGACAGTTCCATCAAACCAACAACAATTTCTTTCAAATATTCGCAAGTCTCGCTTCATTTCAATGTTACGTGAAAAATTTACAACTGCGAATATTTTGATGAAACAAGCTGATAATGCCGCCGATTTCCTCATAATTGAAACAGCAGTAGAACAAATACAACTATCGTTGTTGGTGAAGATGTTGATTTGTTAATTTTACTGACTGCACGAGCTCCAATTGATAGGATTGTTTATTTTTTGAAACCTGGGAAGGCTCATGAACAAACAAAAATGTATTCATTGAAAACTATATCTACATATCCAAAATGTCAAAATCATATCTTATTTTTACATGCAATAACTGGCTGCAATAGTACATCAGCTATTTTCAAAAGGGGTAAAACAACAGTATTTAAATTGTTTGAAAAACGTAATGATTTAATCGATTGCGCAGAGGTATTTAGAAATATTGACGCATCTCCACAGCCACAGGTCATCATCACAAACGGGACGCACTTTCATCTTGCTATATATGGAGCTCCAAAGAATATTGATTGCATAGACAAGTACAGATATTCAAGTTTTGTTAAAAACACACGGAAAAACAAAATAGTACAACTATCTTGTCTTCCTCCAACATGTGCTTCTGCTTGTCAACACATATATCGTGTATACTATTAAGTTCAAGTGTGGCTAGGCAATCAACTGAACCCAAAGGGCTAGAGTTGGAAAGTGGTAGATAACACTTTGGAGACAATTCAAACTGTACTTCCACCTGCTCCAGAAAAACTCCTTAACACTATTTTTTTGCAATTGAAAAAGGGTTGTAGCGCAAACTGTGGCTGTAAAAAAGGCGGATTATTTAGTTTACCAGTATGTACAAATTGTCAAGGCCAGTCTTGCTTTAATATTGAATCAAATGCAACAGATGAATATTCTTATGACATAAATGAGGAGACAACTGATGCATCTTTCTTCTTGGAACAACATACAGATATCCAGCAAGAAGAGGACGAAGAGAGCGAGGAAGAAGGCGAAGAAGACAGTACTGTAGAAAGATTTGAAGATTATCAGTCAGAGTAAAATTTTTCCGAAATCAACAATAATTCGTTCCATTTTAATCATTACCGTGACCATACTATTTTTTAATTATTACCATATTATCTCATAAAACCGAATTACAAAAAAAATAAAAATAATTTTAACCTTTGATCTTGAATAATTTTTTTAGCAGACGTGGGATCGGTGGGGATTTTTGATATTTTATTTATAATAGTGTTTTTAAGACCTGTACCAAAATTCAGCTCTATGCGAATTATTGTAAATTGAAATGTGTATTTTGACTGGACTAGTATGGCCAAGAACGAAGCCGCTGTGGTTCCATATGTTACCGTATTTAATTGAAAAGTCTTAATATTATCTTTTGGATCAGATCTCCACAAGATTTTTTCCAACTTGCGCTGATCATTATTCATAAACACTTGCCTGTACAGTGCCATCAAATAAGCTTGTCCACATTTTAAATGGTTGTAACTTTGTTATTTTTTATTCTTTCGGAATGAATCAAAAATCATTTTCTAGGACTACCTGCCAAGTTTTTATTGTCATCTATCATATTGTGATATATAGGGTTTTAAAAAAGTTATTCACCCAACTTACTTTTTTTGTAATGAAACACCATGCATATTATTGCATTTTCAGATTCTTTGCAATATTTTAAAAAATATTGATATAACTCACTATATATCTATTGCCAGTCGTTTTCGAATTATTTAATTTGGAAAATTATTTTCCACGTAAATTGAAATGCAGCTCTAGCAGAGCTGTTCTTAGGTGTTACAAACACAACAGGTTCTGTCAAGTCACAAAGCGGTGTCAAGTTTCCAGTATTTTCGTTTTATGTATTATTTCCTTCATTACCATTATGGTATTTCGCCAGTACAGAACTGAGGATAAGGCTGATATGCTTCGAACATGTTTAATGAGAAATAAAAGTGCAACCGCTGCACGTAGGGAATATGTCAGGCGTTTGTCAGGACGAGCGGTTCCCTCTAAACGGATGTTCTCAAGACTGAATGAAAAACTAGCTGAAAGAGGGCATATATTAAATTTTAAAAATGTGCATAGAAATTCTCGGGTAATAAATGAAGACAATGAAGTTAATGTATTAGGATATGTTCAAGCAAACCCGACAACCTCTATCAGTGCTTGTGTTGAGGAAACGAGCATCAGTTTTGGTTCCATTCATACGATTTTGAAGAAACACAAATATAAGGCATATAAATATAGCAATGCTCAGAAACTAATTGATGACCATCGGCGAAAGCGACGAGAGTTTTGCGAAATGTTTCTTAATCGGTACCCACAAGATCACATTTTTTTAAAGAACATTTTGTGGACCGATGAAAGCTCTTTTTCGACGCGTTACTGTTCTGTAGAAAACCCCTATGTTACACATGAAACAAAAAGTCAAGGATATGAAACCGTTAACGTATGGTGTGCATGGGATAATTGATACATATATTCTGGGCCCTATATTTATAAACGAAAAGTTAGCTGGAGATGCTTGCTTAAGGCTTCTAGAGTATGAAATATTGGATGCCATTGATGACCTGCCATTAAATGTGGCAAACGGAATTATTTGGCAACAAGACGGGGCACCCCACATTGTGTATGAAGAGTGAGAGATTACCCCAACGACGAATATCGGGAATGGATAGGTAGAGGTGGTATCATGTTTTGGGCCCCGAACAGCCCAGATCTTACCATTATGGACTACTTCTTTTGAGGTCACATAAAAAAACAAAGTTCCCATGTGCCAACTCTGAAGAACTGAAAAGCAGACTTTCGAATGCTATTCAAGAGTTGAAAGAAAGGCCAGAAACTGTTATTAATGCATTAAACCACGTAATAAAAGTTTATGAGAAATGTCTGCAAAGAAATGCCGACCTTGTTGAACAGTTTTTATAATTATTACAATAATCCTTGTTTTTTGTTAATACTCTTGTTTCTAGAATTAATAAATATTGTACGATTTCTTTCTAAATCTTTTTGTCGTTAAAAAGTTGCATAACACCTGAGAACAACACAAAAGCTGCATTTTAATTTACGTGGAAAATATGTTTCGAAAGTAAGTAATTCGAAAACGACTGACAATAGACATATAGTGAATTATATCAATATTTTTTAAAATATTGCAAAGAATCTGAAAATGCAATAATATACATGATGTTCCATTACAAAAAAAATAAGTTAGGTGAATAACTTTTTAAAAACCCTGTATATCACAATGCGATACCTAACAATAAAAACTTGGCAGGTAATCCTACAAAATGATTTTTGATTCATTCCGAAAGAATAAAAAATAACAAAGTTACACCCATTTAAAATGTGGACAAGCTAATTTGATGGCACTGTACATCATTTTTATGTCGCATGAAATCACAACAGAGCGAGTCTTGAACCGCAAAATAATCGACAATTAATCCTGCTGAATAACAGGTCCAGTCATTCAATCAATCTTATACATGACATTAGACAGGTCAAAGGTAAAGTCTATATCTAAAGTAAATGAATTAAAATACGAACAGAACAGACGATAGCACAGAAAGGTAAAAAATAGGTAATACAAAAAAATAAACACGATTACACAATTATTCATACTAACAACAAGTAAATAACATATTGCAGGGCAACTCGCCGAGGCTAGATAAAAAAAAATAAACATGTACATACATATATCAATATTAATAACATAAATGTTCAGATCTAGAAATTTTTGATATGCATAGAAGGCGTGGTTCAGAAGGAACACTTTCAGTTTATTTCTAAATGTTGTAAAAGTCGCAGTTTTTCAGGCAGACGGTTATACACCTTTACGCATGAATAATAAGGTGACCTCTCATAAGATGATGTTGAGTATTTCGGAATAAGAAGATCGGCCCTATTTCTGGTTGGGTACTGATGCACTTGGTTATTTCTGATAAAGTCGGCTTCGTTTTTATATGCATATATGGCACATTTCATGATGTAGATCGATGGTACTGTTAACATTTTTTGACTTTTAAAGATTGGTCTGCAAGATTCCAGCTGTTTAAGGCCGAAGATTAAGCGTATGATACGTTTCTGAAGGATAAGGATCCTGAATACACCCACTGCTTGGCCCCAGAGTATGGTATTGTAGTTCAGGTGGCTATGAATAAGAGCATAATAAGTGACCATTAGTGTAGAGAATGGTACTGTTGTTTTTAGTTTAAGCAGAGCATAATAGGCTTTGTTTAATCTTGAGCATACGTGGTCCAGCTGAGGTTTCCAGGTAAGTTTCGAATCCAAGTAGGTACCCAAGAACTTTACCTTTGTCTATTCTAGGCTCTGTTCTATAAAAGTGGACTTTGACTGTTTTCGACTAATTCAATATGAGTCGATTTAAGAAACACCAGTTAGACATGGGTTCGCAGACGTTCTTAATTGCGTTGTGCATTGCTGCATTATCGTCGGTCGAGACGGCAACACTTGTATAATCAGCAAACTTGATGGTTAGGCCTGGGAGTGTCAGGTCATTGACAAATAATATAAATAACAGTGGAGCCAGCACTGATCCCTGTCTGTGTGATAAATCCCAGAGTACGAGTTATCTATTTTTACTAATAACCTCCATTGCGTTAAGAATGAGATTATTATCGAGTGAGCATTTCCTCTAATACCAAGATTATAAAGTTTACAGTTAAGGAAATCGAAATTGAGAGTATCAAAGGCTCTTGTTAAATCAAAGAAGAGTCCCACCACCACTCGCTTCTTGTCAAGCTCTTTGTCGACAAATTCGGCGAAGTGGAATGATGCTGTTTCAGTGGATTTATTGGCACAAAATCCGTGCTGCTCGTTTGATACTATGTTAAAATGATTTAAAAAGTCCATTAATCTGTCATATAGAATTTTTTCAAACACTTTGGAGAAAATGCTAAGTAGGGAAATTGGTCTACAGTTTTTAATATCTTGGGGATCGCCATTCTTGTGTATAGGAATCACTGTTGCTAACTTTAATGGAGAGGGAAAAGTTCCAGTGCTGATGGATGTATTTATTAGTGTCATTAAAGGCTGTTTTACTTCGTCGCATACTTTCTTTAGTACTTTTGTGGGTATGCCGTCAAACCCAAATGAGTTTTTGTTTTTGAAACCCGTTATAATTTTACCGACCTCGTCGCTTGTTGTTGGTTGTAAAAATACAGAGTTCGGCAGTAGAGACTGGACTGTGGGTGATGTAGACATATTACTTCCAAAGTGCTCCTGTATCTTTTGTTCCGCTATAGTTGCAAAGTACCGACCAAGTTCATTTGCGATCGTTTGATTATCTGAGGTTAATTTTCCATCTATTTTTATGTTGTATGTTTTGTCTCTTCTCTTCCGATTCAATTCATTGTTTATGATATTCCATATGGTTTTTGCTTTGTTTTTTGATTCCTCAATCCTCCTTCCGTTGTATGATGTCTTTGCAGAATCTATACTTTTTCGATAGACCTTTTTTCTATTTTTATATTCTTGCATAAGTACCTGACTTTGTTTTTCCTTTCTCAACTCTTCCGTTACCCAGACTGAATTATTCTCTTTCCTGGCAATATTTTTAGCAGGTCATGCTTCATTAAAATGGTATAGGAAGGTTTTTAGGAATTCGCCAAACATCTTGTCAACATTGCATGATGTTTCATTGAGGTCCCATGCTGTATGTTTTAACCTATTTTTTAGATCTGACAGGGCTCTTTCGGAGGTAATTCTGATCTCATTAGGCTTTGCTGGGGGTGGCTCTTCAAGAGGTGGAAGGGCTATTTGAAGAAGTAGCAGACGATGATCAGATATGTGTGGCTCTATGACGGTGCCTTGTATTTGACCTTGGATATTAGTGGTCATATAATCGATGGATGAACTTGATGTACCCACAGTGGCTTTAAAGACTCGGGTTGGTTCGTCGCTATAGTCTATCAATTGGAAGGATTCAAAAAGTTCATTGAGCATTTTGTATTTTTTATTATTTTTATTTAAACTATCGATGTTTAGGTCTCCACATAATACCATATTTGAACAGACATTCATGACATGAGAAAGCACATTGGAAGCCTGTAAAATAAAAGTTTCTTCGTCGCCTGAAGGTGGTCTATACATAGCAACAACAGCTATTTTGGTTCCAGATGTGGTGACCTCCATGCTACAGCATTCGACTTGCAATTCCTTGACCATCATTGTGATATTTATCTGCATGTTAAGGTATCAATTGCATATATTGCAACACCACCATGTATATGTTCACTTCTGCAATAGTATGATTTAGGAATATAGTTCTTGATATTCATAAATGTCATTCCCTCCTGAGTACACCATGTTTCCGAAAGACATAAGACGTGGGGATGATGTTCAGCAACAAGTAATTCCAGAGCGTTGAGTTTGTTTGCAATATTTTGAACATTCAAGAGAGCTAATATCAAATCTGACGCTGCACATCCAGTTAAGTCTCCACATCTAGTTGGGAGAGGCGGGGGTATAAAAAATTGTTGGCTCACTGTTCTGAGTTCGGTTGATCGCCAAGGGCTCCAGGTCTGTAGCCGAATCTTCTGTTCTAAATCCATTCGGAGGCTCCAAGTTCGTAGACGAATCACCTGCCCGTGATCCATTCGGAGGCTCCAGGTCTGTTGACAAATCGCCTGTCTAAGGTCCACTCTGAGGCTCCAGGTCTATAGATGAAATACCTGCCCTATATCCCTTCTGAGTTGACAATTTTGCTTGACTTTTATCATTTTTAGCTTTTTTTTCATGTGGCTTTGATTTTGGTGCCTTGATGTGATATTGATATATGTAATTTAGAACTTCCCACTTCCCTTTATATGTCAGGTTGCCGTCGCTAGTGATCTGGTATGGTGTAAATATGTTCTATATTGTTGTGGAGGATTCATTCTTACCCTGGAATGGTATGGTATGGTTTCAGGACTTTATTGCAATCGATACATTCTACCAAGTCATCATAGCCAATGTCGTTTAGTATTATTCGATTCTGTTTATCAATAAAGTTATTAAGAATAGGTCTGTCCTTTATCATTGGGGTGCTGATAATTATTAAATTTGTATGTTTAGATTTTGTGATTATACTATACTAAATTTACATAGCTATGAGTACTAAACTTTCCCCCTTTTGCATTTCCACTTGGCATAAATATAAGGTTATAATCACTTTTATTGAGTTTTTTGGAAAATTCATCATGCTTTGATGTAGTATCTTCGAAGGTATCGCCATCAAAATTTTGACAGTTTGTATCATAACCACTTCCTGCTATAGTTTTAAAGATTTTCCCCAAATTATAGTTTTTCTTGCCTCCAAGAAGCAATATTTGTGGGTTTCTTGTTTGGTTGTTATTTAAAAGATGTATGGGGCCATGACTGTCTTTGGTACTTTTTCCTATAATCCTTACTGAAAGTTTTATCTCGTCTCGCAGTGACTCCATGCGTTTGAATAACCCGTCCATGTTTTCCTTGAAGTTGGTGTTGGATAAAGAAATTTCGTCCATTTTCTGTTTTAGGTATTCAACGTCTTGATTGCAATTTCTCAGTATATATAATATACAGTATTTTGTTTTAATTCTTGCAACTCAACGAGTAGTTTTTGTTTTTCTCTCTCTAGGTCCTTGATACGATTTGTCAGAGATTCAGTTGTGCTATTTAGAGTAATGATCCTGTCATTCAGCTCCAGAATATTTCTTTTGTGATTAGTTTCACAGTTCAAGAGTTTTTGTTGTTTGTAATTTTTCAATTTCTATTTCGTTAAGGTCATTTTTTTGTTTTTCAATGGCTTCGTTCTTTTCATTAATAATTGTTTTCTTTTCTTCAGACAGTTTTGCTTTATGCCTTTCGTAGTTCTCCTTTGTTTGAATGTGTTTTTGTTGTTCATCAGATAACTTTTTTATGAGTTGTTTGGACTCACTTTTGAGTTCATTCATGATTATTTCAAATTTATCTTGTTTTTCTTTCATAATAGTTTCAAGAGCCTTAATTTCGTCTTTGCTTTTTCTGGACTCTTCCTCCAGTTTAGACTGTAGCATTTTGATTTGTTTTTGTTGTTTTTCGATGTCTTCCACATATTGTCTTTCTGTCTCCTCGACATCACAGTTATAAGATGTTGAAAGTCGTTTTTGTCTATCTATATACTCGTCCTTATCTCTAATTTCAATTTGTAATTCAGTGATGATACCTCCTAGCTCCATCACCAATTCAACCTCACAATCATTCAAGTTTTCCAAGGCTGAGTCCTTGCATTTCTTGCTACAATAGATCTTGTCTCCCTTAATGTATACCACGTTCTGTTTTCTATTTATGCAACTTCTATGTTGGATGGTTTGACATGATACACAGTAATAGCAAGTCATGTCTTTGGTACCGCTACAGCATTTAAATGTACCAAAAGACTCCTTCCTGTCGACATTGTATTTAGCTTCACTCTACTTCCGTATTGGATGCTCAGTTTGTGTTGTTTACTTCTCCCTGAGGCTGTATAAAATAATCACAATGCGACAACGTCGTAAATGTTAATTCTAAATATCCCTGGTTGATTGGTCTACCATCGGTACATTATAACCTCAAATCGTGAAGTGACAGTAGATAGATTTTGGCGCCAAACATTCGTTGTTACATATTAACGGTTTTAATTACCTTTGTGATGCAATCCACACAAAAATACACATTGTATCATATCAAAAGAGTTTACTTTCTCAGAAATACACAAATTCGTAAAACAAAATAAACTTGAAACGACTTAAATAGGGTCAATTTTCGGACAGATAAATAAACAATCAGAATTGAACCGTTTGTTTGCTTTGTAAACTTTGTATGCCATTTAAAGATAAACCCGTAGACGTAGGGCACGACGCGTCAAAAACGACCCTGAGCTTACTCGTACTACTGGACTCCTTTGGTACCCCATGATGAGGCATATAATATCAGTGATATCGGTCATGTGACCCAATTGTTCATAAACCCTCAAAAATTCCTTATATAAATCGTTTAACTCTATGTTGGCTACTAGCTTTCGCTCTAATGATAAAAAAACGCTTTAACGCAACCTCGCGTGACTGACCAAGAGCTTCTGGAGGTCTTTTGAGTGGCAGTGTGACTACGAATCTGCCATCCCCTTTAATTAACAAATTATTTAAAAAATGATTTTCGCATGATTGCTCCTCGGCCGACCAAACCCTTTCTAATTCGACCTCTTCAACTTCCCAAAATTCTGCAAGTTGATTCTGAAGCGAAATAATTTTACTTAAGTTACAAATCGATTTATCATGGCTGGGTATTTCCATAGGTCCAACTACAATCCAGCCTAAACGTGTATCGTGTAATATAATGCCGGAAACCCCTAATTTAATTTTCCCAACGTTTAAAATATTCCAGAAAGCATCGGCACCAATTAAAATGTCAATAGGTTGAGGGATATGAAAATCGGGATTAGCTAATCCAAGGTCGGTTGGTATACCAAATTGTTTTACGTCAATATTGCTATATGGCACTAGAGAAGTTATTTTATCTAAGACAAAGCAACATAAATTAAAAGAAAAATTGCCATTCAATGGACGTATAAATATTTCGCATTTATAATTTGTGTATGATAATTTATCATTAATACCTGCAACGGCTAAATTTATTTTAAATTTTGACAACTTTAATGTGTTGCATAATTCTGAGGTTATGAAACTAGACTATTCTCCACAATCAAGTATTGCTCGTGCGTAAACTGTTTTTTGCTGAGTATTTGTTTTATTATATACAGCTACTCTAGCTGTAGCTAAAAGAGCGTTTTGATTAGTGGCTACTCCACAATACGTAGTGTTTATCTCGCCTTCAAGATTCGCGTTGTCAACTTGTCGCATATTATTACCTGAACCAATCTCTTTACTAGGACTAGAAGCCAGCCTCCTCCTTTTATTCGTGCAGAATACTATTATGTTTACCTCCACAGTGCTTGCAGCCAGACCACTTGCACTCCTTGGCCGCATGGCTTCGTTTGAGGCAATTTAAACATAACTTAAGTTATGAGAGTATGATCTCCTTTGCAATTGAAGCAAGTACGTTTCATCTTATTAATCGCAGGAGTTTCTGCATTATCTGTAAAATTAACGAACCCACGCGTCTGATTGAAACCCGAGTTATAATTTTTCCCTCTCTTAAAATTTTGATTTGGTTTTCTCGTTTCGAACTTTTTGTTTTCAACAACTGATTGACCAAAATGCATTTCTAATGTTTCTAATAAATTTGCACGGCTTTTTAGAAATTCCTTAAACATATCTAAAGTAATCGCATCATAACTAGTTTTTGATTTTTTCCCATTCCTGAGCCGTTTAAATTAATTTATTTATTACAATAAAAATTAACAACGTATCCCAATAGTTCGTAGGTTCGCCTAACAATTTCCACCTGTTCAAGTGTTTAAATAAACTTTCATAAATATGACGAATTTTTGAAGCAGTAGCTACATTAATAGTTTCCATGTGAAATATAGATTTTAAATGATTCTGAATTAACAGATGTTCATTGTTAAATCTGTCGCATAACGTACTCCATACTAGTGAGTAATTTTGCCCGTTAAATTCGAGAGATTGGATTACCAGAGGCGCTGCGGTCACCAATGACGCCCTCAAGTAATGATATTTCTGAATTTCACTTATTTGTGAATTTGTGTGTATTACTGTCTCGAATATATCGCAAAACTATCGTATCGTATATATCGTATGACTCATCAAATTTAGGTTACTTTATCTCCGGCAATTTGACACCCTCAAAACTGGTTCTACTAGAGGATCTAATTGAGGAAGCCTGCAAGTTAGCATCTTCGTTATCATCCATTTTTTTCAAAAGAACCTTCGCCTTAGCTACGCATTTATGAAATTTGTTTTCAAAATCTTCGCGTTCTTTAAATTGCTCGTCTACGTTTGCGGCTCGGTATTCAAGCTCGTTCTGAATTTCGTCAAAGCTATTGAAAATATTATTCGTATAACTAATTCTTTGATTAAGTTCGATTTTAATCGTACGATCGATCTCCGGATCACCTGAGACGTTTAAAGACTTTAAATAATTGTCGGATTGAGTAAGTTTTGCCTTTACCGAGGCCCGTTTCTTAATAAGTAATTTTATCGCATCTTCTTCGTCTTGACATTTTTTATCGCGTATTACTTTCTTTCGTAAACTAAATATGTATTGAGAGAAAAAAAAATTATCGCATAATAACAACCC
>MU190523.1:0-23637 GCA_016904865.1 Pissodes strobi
TTAAATAGCTGAAGAAATTCACCGCCTGCTACTCGAGACATGGTCAGTTGCACACGAAAGAATAGACCAATGTGTGGTCGACCCTCCTTATTTACTAACAATAGACGTTGAACCAACGACCCAAAAATCTTTGTAATAGTTTCGTGGAAGACATTTTTATTTAGAATTGCCAGAATAAGATTCGTTTACAGTGTTAGTTTAAAATCGAAATTAATAGTCATTATGTGTGGTAAATTGTAGTGAAATATGTTATTACAGGATCTTAATTGATCGAGTTGGGTACTTTTGAAATTCACGCTTAGGTTTTATTTTTCTTGCTATTCAGAATAGCTGTTAACAGCTTTTTATTGTTTTAGACATACTTTTATATAAATCGATAGAAATTGATGTGATTTTAAGCATAGACAAACCCTGTTTTCAAGTAAATTGGTAACATGAGTCATATTTAGCCTATATTACAGTTTGTCCAAATTTAGTGATGGATGTATGGAGATCTCCGAACTCGAGAACTGTATGAGATAGAAAAATGGATAGATAACAATATTTTTAAATAATTTTGTTAATAACTTAAAGCTGTTTGTTGAGTGGCCCTTGAGATATTTTGAAAAATTAAAATGATGCATTCTTTAAAATATTCTAAGGCCCTCTTATTTTTGTAAATTCCTTGATCGGTCATGAATTATTATAAGAACATTATACGAATAATACGACTATTTTGCTAAGTTTTAGTTTCAACGTTTCAGCTGTTTTGGACCAGCTTCAATTTTTTTTTATTTAAAAACACTGCGTCCGATTTTTATAGTTTTGAAAACATGATTTGATTCAACTTGGCAACACCTACGCGTGCGACTGCAACAGCTATGCTATGCTAAACTAACCTATAAAACCATAACTTAGGAAATAGTGACGTTTGCGACAGAAATAATATATTATCATGTTAAAGTGCAAAAATAGTTTTATTTGTGGTTTTTAAGAAAATACGCTTTACATTATGTTATTATTAACCTTCTGCGACCATACCTTAAGTGTGCTGGAATTATGTTCATTACCAAAAGAATACCTTCAATTTTAATCTTTATTTAGAGTTTGTTTTTCGAAAATGTGCTTCATCTGTTTTCGTTAATGTGTGCCATTTGACGTAATCTTTCCATTGAACTGAGGTAACCCGCCTATTTAAAATATTATCTTATTAGACGCTATACATTCAGTTTTGGAACACCCTATATATATGTAAAGAAAAAAGAAGAGAAAAACAAGTCATAAATTGAAGTCGGGTGTTGCGAGGTTTTTTTGGAGGAGATCCGGAAAGCGTATCGCTCGAGAACGAGGATAGATAGTCAAAAAGCCGGCGCAGTGTACGGTTTATTTTGGTGAATTGTTTTGCTTCTATGTTGTAACATGTCATTCCAGGTCAATAAAATGAAATTTATAATATTGTTATTAACATAATTTGCACAAGTATTTCTTTTATTCTCATGGATAGTTGATGGCATAACATGTGTGCATATTTAATGAAATCGTTTATGCTGTGAATAACACTGCTTTAAATGAAAGCAAAAATGTATGGTTTACTGTCTTTTCGTGCTGGAATTTTAGTTTTAGTATGACTGCGATTGTAATGTAAACAAGGGACTTGATGAATCTACTAACATTTCCTCCCATGATTGGACGAATATCCTAGCTATATGATAAAGGATCATTCTAGAGATATTGTCTCAAATTGCAACTATAGCTGAGTAGCCTCCCGTATGGGACCTCAGTACCTGCTGGCGAAGCACGTCTGGCTAACTAATACCAAACTCTTCAGTTTTAAATGTATTGTAGTATTGTCACAAATGTGGAACGACAAATTGTGGCATGGGAGACAGTAATTTAATTAATTATTATACTAATAAAGGTTATACAGCATAATTCGGTTTAGGAATTTAGATCGAGGGTTTCTCTGCCGTACTCTTTCCCCTCGTGAATTCCAGGCTGAGTTCGGCATATTTCTCTCAAATAATTTGGCACGTATTCTCTAATAAATTAGGTGTATTAGGAATCGGTGGTTCAATTTACATGGCGCACCCATCCCTTAGATTTTCCTAATTTTGTTACCGTCGAACGCATTCTGAGTAAGTAAAATTGTGCAAGATATAATAATAACACAACGTAGGTATTGGTTTTCTTTTTAATCTATTTTGACGGTCATTGGCAAAATAAAGACAAAGCACAACTTATCCCATTCAATTATGTTGAACAGACCCGGGTATGTTATGCTACAGAACCAAAAACACTTCAAAGTCAAAAACGTTTATATGACACCAGAATCCGAAGCGAATTCCTTAATATGAATGTAACAAGATTGCAGCCAGAAAACCACTCAAATATAGTTGTTTCAAACTAGAAGTGCCTGCAAAAGAGAAGACCATAATTTTGAATGTCAATTTTTGACCCAAGCGGGCTCTGATAAATACATTTTAAACTTACAAAGACTAGCACCCAAACTGGGGCAATACATCCAAGTGGGAGCTATCGAGGGTGCAAGAAGACAGATAATCTACTTGCAGATGGTACTTTATATTAATATATGTTCGATGAGAACAAAAGAGAAGAATTAGAAGTTTTATTGTCAAGTGCTACTAAAATTTAAAATATTGCCTGCCTAACAGGGCACTATGCACACTACTTCAGATGAGATCGAATGCATCCGCGTTGAAGGCTGCATCTTGGCTTCCTCATTCTCAAAACAATATGGAAAACAATAAGAATTATTGCTGGATTGTACTATAAAGCTGATGTGAGATCCACATCTACGAAATATCGAGTAATGACCATACCTGGCCGATACATATATGAATATCTTGGTGTCTTGGCCCAGGAATAGTGCAAAATATAGTCTAAACTCAAACGGCCATAGCTATCCCAATAGACAGGGTAATCAAATTTGGCTTCATATAGGTTAAAGAGATCGCAATGCATTTACTGCCTGAAAATCAGTTTGCAACCAAAGTTAAAAGGGTTCTCATTAATTATGCCTACTACAGTATTCAAGAATTTTTGTATTGAAGTGTAACTTAAATATACACAGTGTTTGTTTTTGTTTTGCTCGTGCCTCCGTTGATTACTGTTGTTCTTGCCTGTTGTTCGTATCATGCATATTTATTTATGATGTTTCTATTATTTATTTGAATAATGCACAATTGTTAATGCTTACTATTGTATAATTGAGTGTATAAATTTTGATGATTATAGTTGACTATATCTAAACTCACCGACAAAAAAAACCGGCACCTAATTTTTTTTAACAATTTTGATATGACATAACTCTTTTATTTTTGATTTTATTGCAATGATTTTTTCGCCGGTCAATAGATCAATTCATTAAGATTGTGCTGCAGTTTTTCATGAAAATTTTTTTTTTGTTTGAATGTTTATATACCAGGGTAAGTCAAAATGATGTTTTTAGTCGGAAGTTTAAAACACCCTGTGGAAAAAACACGCGTAACAACCTTGTTCTAACATGATTTAAGATAAAGCTTAATGTATTCCGAACATTTTGTTTTTTAAATCACCTGGCTATCTCATTTCTTTTACCAGCTACGCATTTTTAAATGAAACGCTGCATTTTTCAATGTGAATAAAAATAATCAGCGTAAAATATCCAAATTAGCTAGTCGTTACTTTATTAGATTATTTTGACAGTGACGTTGACAATATTATGTAATCAAAATGGTCTTAACCACTGCAGAGATGGGTAAAATCGTCGTTTTATTAGAAGATGGTGGTAATAAAAGTTATGTTGCCCGTACTTTACGAATTCCGCGATCAACCGTACAGTATACTTGAAATAGATATCTCGAGATGGGAAACTATACCAGAAGGCCAGGGTCCGGAAGGAAAAAATCAACCACCTTAGCTGACAGCCGTTTCATATTGCTACAATCATTAAGGGATCAAAGAGCTACTGCCAGTTCACTAAAACATAACCTACAAGAGGTACGTGGAAAAAACGATAGTGAAGTAGCTATAAGAAGACGGTTAAAGGAACCTGCACTTAATTTCCACAGACCTGATGTAGCACCTCAATTGCTTCCCCGCAACCGTCAGAATCCACTAAGATTTGCAAGACAGCAAATCGCCAGATGAGCGTGAGCGGGTTTACCGAAGACGTAATGAACGGTTTGCCGACTGTACAATATCGGAGCGACTCTCGTTCCATGGCGGATCTGTGATGATTTGGGCAGGAATTTGTATCGAAGGACGTACAAACTCAAAATTTGTGGAAAATGGAGCTCTAAATGAACACAGATATATTGAAGATATACTACAGGACGCAATCACTCCATTGCAAGACAATGCCATGTTGCCGGATGTTGCGCATGTAGTAAATGAGTTTTTGGATGAAGTTTGAATTCGGAGGTTGAAGTGGCCACCCTGCAGCCCAGATCTCAACCCAAGTGAGCATTTTTGGGATGAATTAAAAAGACACATTCGTCACCGTCTCAATAAGCCTACAACATTAGCAGAGCTCAGGTTAGGATTACAAGAAAAATATGAAGCTATTCCTCAAGAAAAAATATTCATTCTAATTGCTTCGATGCCACGAAGGATGCAGGTTATAATTGCGGCTAGAGGTGGACACACCCGTTATTAAGTTTCATTTTAATTTGTAATGCTCGAATGACAGCATTAAATGATTGAAAGAAGAAATGTCTTCAAATGCATCGATTCATTTAAAAATGCGTAGCTCAGAAAAGAAACGAGATAGCCAGATGATTTAGAAAACAAAATGCTCGCAACACATCCAGCGTTATCCTAAATCATGCTGGAACTAGGTTGCTACGCGTGTTTTTTCCACAGGGTGTTTTAAACTTACGACTAAAAACATCATTTTGACTTACCCTGGTATATAAACTTTCAAGCAACAACAATTTCATCAGGACAGACTGCAGCGCAATCTTAATGAATTGATCTATCGGCCAGCGAAAAACTTATTGCTATAAAATCAAAAATAAAAGAATTATGGCATATCAAAATTATTAAAAAAAATTAGGTGCCGGTTTTTTTTGTCGGTGAGTTTATAAGAATTTTACATGATAATTTGTGTATTTTATTGCATCCATACTATTTATACGCCGATTTAAAATAACTATGTGTAGATGTTATACTGAATAAATAAACTAAACTAAACTATTTTATATGCAACTTTCCAAAAACAATAAATTCGTATCCCAGATTTCGTTCGATGCCTAAAACAATGCGTAAAAGTATGACAATTCTCATAATATTTTGAGAAATTCCTATTCTCATGGAACATATACACAAAAAATTAAACTGCTACACCTAAGTTCAAGTTCTGCTTAGAAAAACTACAGACTCTATGCGATCGTTTAAGATATTTTCAATCTTAAGCCCGACTCGATAACAAATGACACCGATTTCCTAAAAAATAGAATGGATTCTTTCCACTAGTGACCTACTTTCTAAGTCAGTAGATCAACTGGAAGCCCAAGTAATAAATGGATGGTTCCGCAAAATCTTTTGTCTGCTAAAGATAATCGACACCCTATCGAGAAGTAAGGCATCATTTAAAATAAAACCTTCTAAAAACCCCAAGGTAAAAGACTGAGTTAAGTTGTCATATTGAGCCCGATGACAGAGTTATTGGCCTTTCTAGAAAATGGTAAAAAGGTTTTATGTGTAATTGGGTCAGCGGTTATACGATGCCTGGTATTGTAAGGGCTTGTAAGTTAAGAGTAGCAAATAGGGCAAAGAGAAAGTTCTGTTCTTCGAATTGTGTTAAAAGCCCCACTGAAACTGCCTATTTGGTTGTTGGCTGAAGTGACGATAGAGCAATAAATATTTCTTTAAACAGAAATTGTTTAGCGGTAAAGCAAGATGATAGTCCACGTGAATTACATTTACATTATAGTTTTTTATATTTTGTAACCAATTTAGAGGCTTTAAAAAACTTTAAATACAAAAGTTAAATGGTTTTTGTAGGTAATATCGTTTGCAACGTGGAAAAAATATATAAAACTTATGTTTTTTAATAGAAAACCCGATATAAGAGAAATTTTCTTCCTGATTTCGAAAATTATACGTACTTTTTAGTTGGATATGCAGTTTTTTGGTTTAACATATTAATGCATTAATATTAAACAATATTAAGGAGGACTGGAGAATTTAATTCGTGTTATGACAGTTCAGTACAGATTAATTTATATCATTATTTACTAATAATTAAAAGAGTGATTCAGACATTTTTAATACCATGGAATATACCGAAGAACAAAAACATCAAATAATTCGACTCTTATTCCAATAATAATAGCATAACAGGAGTTCAAAATGAATATCAACATCAACAAATATATCGTGTACAACGCATAACATCGGCTAACACTATCAGGTATATGATGAAGCAATTTAATTTACCTGATACTTTAATAAGTTCTGATATAAAATTTCATCACTTTATAATATTATACGGGAATTTAAACCATAAGAGATCTTACATCTTATGTATGAATACTCCATCAGGTAGGCATACAATACAAGAGTCTCATTTCGCAACAAGATGACGCACAGCCACACGATGTTATGCTGGTTACCGAATATCTAAATCTAAATAATCCGTATGATTTCTGGATCGAAAGTTCTGGTAGATTAGAACGGCCGACTAATAGTCCCAATCGAAACTCGCTAGATATTTTCTTGTAAGGATTTTTGATAAACAAGGTCTAATATGAAGGACCCCAAAATATATTTGATTTAAACCAAATGACTTAGAATTAAATGTTTGTGCATAACAGAGACCACCCAGATTTAATTTCCAGCACTATTAATACAAACTAAGAAGAAATGTTTTTAATTGTAAATAACAGGTAAAAAAACTTTTATCTTATGTATTAAAAGTTCTTTTTGTAGCTCCTAAAATCAAGCCTCTAAATAGGGTGCGAAATTGAAGCAAACTATGCATGCTCAAAGTTATTGGCTATATGTAATATTAGAAATTAATATGATCAGCTGCACACAGAATTTGGAGTATATAGAACAAGCTACTTAGTTTAAATGAAATAAATAATCTGCTTATAATGAAAACGTACGAATCAGAATCGTTAAAGAATTTGCCGGAAAAGCGTTTCGAACTGGAAAAGTCAGGATTTATGTATGATCTAAATCAAACTGCAAGAACGCTCACTTTTTGCCACTTAAGAAGTAAAATGATTGGTTATAAATCATATATATAAACCTGAAATTCGAGAGAAAAACCAGGTCATTTTAGCTTTTAGCAGTAACAAAGGTATCTAGCTAGCCACAATTAAGTAATTAAAATACAGTTTTATTTGATTACCGGACAGGTTTGCATTACTGCCGAATGCATGCATATAGTGTTTATATGTTATAAATATATTGAGTCGTGACAATAAAATTTTATTCAGTTTCAGAAAAGCATTGCCAAACTTTTTTTTTAAATCTTATGTAACAGGGGCTACAGTATTTAATAAAAAAATCCTAGCAGTCTAGTTCGTCGAGACATTTTAAATTTAACATCAGGGACAGAAAAAATATCTTTTAGAAAACAATTTAAAAAAATTCTAACTTATAAACACGTATTTTTTATCCCTGATTTTAAATTTAAATTGTCACAATGAGCTATCCCGTAGGAATTTTTATTTCATACCGTAGCCTCTGTTACACAAGTTTTGAAAAAAAATTAGCAATTATTTTCTGAAACTAAATAAACCTTTATTGTCACAAGTTAGTATAATCAAAACACCAATTCTAACTCTACATTTAGTTTATTGCCGCTAAGGATTCGTGTTGTTCAATAAGTTTCAGTATGGGAAGTTTACCTAAAATGGGATACTTAAGGTTTAGACCTGGTTTTAAAAAAAGATTAAGTGCAAAATCACGGACAGCTCTCATGATGGCTGTACCAAATTAAACTTTACTCAAAAAATATACATAACATATGAAATTATCAGACACAGTACAAAAAAATTCTTGCGTTAGTCCAATTTCCAATTTTAGGATTATATATATCTAAAACGGGATCAGTGGTGTTTCTAAAATGGGATTATATTTCCAGAGATCACATATGAAATATAGGCTTCGTTATCTGATACACCGCAACCTACGTGGACCCATTTCTGGGAGGAACTGCATCGAATTCACTGGTCGCCACGTTTGCTGCTTAGAAATCTACTCCACAATAAAGCGCCCATGATTTTATTCATCGTCACTGTTTTCTTTGGTCATGCTTATTTTTTTGGTAGGTTTGCCTTACCTATTTTCCCATCCACATCGTTTTGTTCTTTAGTCTTGTTTGTTGCTTCATCAGTCTTCTTTTCGGTCGAACTATTTTTAACTGGTTTGGAGATTTTCTTTACTGATTTTCCCTTCGATAGTCCCTTTCCTTTCAAAGATGGCAATTTATGAGTGGCACTTTACGTCGTTTCGCCTCTAGACTGATATTCAATTCATTCATTCATAATAAGGTGTGCTGTTTCAGATGGCAGCCTTGCCTCTGTTTGCAGTTTTCGCAGGTCTTCTTAA
The DNA here is from genome assembly GCA_016904865.1 of Pissodes strobi. NCBI lineage: Eukaryota > Metazoa > Arthropoda > Insecta > Coleoptera > Curculionidae > Pissodes > Pissodes strobi. The sequence goes on from MU190523.1 coordinate 8,545, forward strand.
TGCTGCTTTTGGGTTACTTAGTGAAAGACAATCTTGAAGAATATTGACCAGGGGTCTATCATCATCACTGGAGAAGCTGTCATCCGATTCATGAGGACTAGTTGATTGTGATGGTGGGTCCAATGTGAAGTAGATGTAATTGGTGTTTGATGCCTGATTGAAAATGGTGGTTCTTTTTCTAACGCGCCCTGTTCCCTTGAAGTTTTTTTTTATTTCCTGGCTAATCAGTGGGATCAGCAGCTATACATATGTAGTCAATGAAAAGGTGACGATTATCAGGAAATAAACCAGTTTTCTTAAAACCATGAATTGCATTATTGGATGTTGCTGTCCTTAAGAAAGCCTTTCCACATAATCTGCCTACTTGATAAATTATGACAACTCCCCCTGGATTGTCCTTAGAAATGTTTCAACCTTTTGATTATAGAATATCGAAAGAGGTGCCATAAAAGAAACGTCAAGCGGTTGCATGCAATGGCTACAATGTGGTGGTAAGCACAATATTGTAACACCGTGATCCTTGGCTTTCTCTATCACAGAGTTTTGAGTATGAGCTGTATGGTCATCCATTATCAGCAACAAAGGATTTCCTTCGAAGCACTGGTAGATTGTAAAAAGGCTGAATCGCTTTTCGAAGAGATTCAATTGCATCCAACCAGAAGGATGGGTGGCAACAATTCGGGGAGTAGCCCAATTGAGAAACTCTTCCTTGACGCGAACTCGTGGGAAAATGACCACGGGTGGATCATATGTCCCTGCAGTACTCATGCGTATTACCGTAATTCCTAGTATTCCCCGTTGTGCTAAGGTTAACGTTCCCACTTGCTTCCAACCTTTCATTGCAATCACCTTAGATGGACGCCCCTGCACAGTTGTTAAGCCCGGCTCATCGATGTTAAATATTGTAGATGCTGCATACGATACCTTGCAAGGGTTAAAGCAAATCAAAAAATATTCACCCACGGCAGTTCTATAGAAGCCTCTAGCGCGAGGTGCTGATGTTGCTTCAGGTCTTCTCAGGGAAAAGCGATTAATTTTCATAAATGATCGGAGCCACACCCAGCCAGCCATTTTTTTTTCATTAAAATAATGGTTCAATTGTTGCTTTCCGCTAAAGAAACGCCAACTTACGCACATCTGTAGACGTTAATCCAAAAAGCATGCTCTCCATAGTTTGTACGTAGTCAACTAGTTGTTCTTCCATTTGGCGTGAAAAATTTCGTTGTCTACTTCCCAAGCTTTTTTATGCCCGGTAATTTTTTAATTCAAGTTTTTCACACTCCGCTCAAGGATGCTTTTTGGTACCGAAAAAACTTTTGCCTCTTTTAAGTAACCATATTTACCACTTGAAACCAATCTAATTGCTTTCGCGATTCCTTCCTCGAAACAAGACTGACGAGTTGTGCCATATTTGCTAGTAGTAACTTGATTCTGTAGTAAAAAATACCAACAATGTTCGCCGCAATCGTATTCAAATTAAAGCAGAAAACGAGCATTGTGTTTCTAAAATGGGATACATCCCGTTTTAGAAGCACATGCCACGTCACATTTTATCAAGACATCAACATGTAAACAAACAATGCCTCTACGTTTTCTATACAAGAAAATAGTCTTAAAATTCCATACGTTAAGTGGTCGTATATGTCCTAGCAACTGGTAAAAAAGCTTATATTTGTAGATCTAGGTTTTTACAAGAAATATGTCATATTTTAGGTAAATTCCCCCACATGTATCTATAACTAGTTTCATGAAGTTTTGAGGGTTATGTATAGTGATTTCTATTCTCGGAAGATTCACTGCCTATGTTCCTGCTCATTTCGGGCATCCCAACTGTAGACTTTTTGAGCCAATCGAGCTCAAACACTTTCAATTGGATTGGATTGGAGGACGTTGGGGGGCTATCCTGGGCACACCTGGAATGTTTCTTGCTTCTAGCCAGTTAATAATGTGCTGATGCTAGATCCGGCCAAAAAGTATAATTTCCTTCTTCGTGGTGCTGGTTGTTTATATTAACTATACCTTGAGACGGAAATAATAGTCAGTGACGTCAGTCACTCGTTCGAAAACAGACCAACGTGAGCGGCTTAAAGTAATATTTAATATTTAACAATAAATCTGGTATGAAATGCTCGCAAAATGCCGCTTATTCTAAATGCGGACACAGCGTTCCGGCACAAAACGGGCACCGCTGCCAAATTCATTGTGGCCCGTATACGCGCGTTACGCGGAGCATTTGAAGCAGCTGTACTTTAACAGAGGTTCGCGATCGACGGTCGTAAATGTACTGATATTTTACGACCGTCGGGCGGAGGTCGCAACGTTGCAACAGTAAACGAGCATGTACCCTGTGAGAGATCTGTTGCATAGTCGCGCTTGCGGGTTTAGGTTATCGTTTTGTTTTAACATTGAAAATGTTTCTGTTTTCCTAAATAGGGCCTCAAATCGTGAAAAAATGCATGCCACATTTGCCACATTCATGACGTCGTACCCGTGAGAGATCGTGTTAGCTTGTTTATTTAAACTTAAATTGATTGTAACGTATCGGAATCAGTTCTAATTACTAAAATAAATTGGAACTAACTGAAACTAACCGAAAGTGTATTGAACGACTATCCAAAACTAACGAAAAGCACCAAAACGGGCTAAAACGTATCGAAATAGATTTAAAATATTGAAGTAAGTTAAAACTAACCCAAATTAACCGAATTTTAGTGACTAACCAAAACTAACCAAAAACATTAAAATTGCTTATAACGTATCGGAACCGGTTCAAATTACTAAAATAAATTGGTACTAATTGGAAGTAACCGAAAAACGATTGAAAATATCCAAAAATAACTAAAAGCACCAAAACGGGCTAAAACATATCGAAATAGATTAAAAAGATTGAAGTAAGTTAAAACTTACCCAAATTAACCGAATTTAGGTGACTAACCAAAACTAACCAAAAGCATTATAATTGCTTATGACATATCGAAAGGTGATTGAATGTCTAATCAAAACTAACCAAAAGTAACTAAGAGCACCAAAACGGGTAAAACATATCGAAATAGATTAAAAATATTGAAGTAAGTTAAAATTAACCCAAATTAACCGAATTTTGGCGACTAACTAAAACTAACCAAAACATTAAAATTGCTTATAACGTACCGGAACCGGTTCAAATGGCTAAGATATATTAAAACTAACTGAACTTTACTGAGACTTGACTGAACGACTAACCAATAGTAGGTAACTAAAAGCATCAAAACGGGCTAAAACGCATCGAAATAGATTTAAAATATTGAACTAAGTTAAAACTAACTTAAATTAACCGAATTTTGGTGACTAACCAAAAACCCTAAAATTGGACTCAGGGCCCGCTTCAGCGATAGCGTCGCCCCGGACAAAAAGGCAAATTGCCACCCCCTAATATACATTTAAAAATATATATCTTTTGTTTAAAATAAAAATCAAATGGTTTTAAATTATATTAAAAACCTATATTCAAAAAGAAACACGTAACATAATTAACATTCAAGTAGGACAAAACAGTAAACATTAAAAACGGTAATATTAATAGAACTCTTATGTCTATAAACAATAATTATTGTTAATAAGTTTGAAGGTGGTTTTATTTTTATTTGTGCTAAACAAAACACTATGGGTCCAAGGGTAGTACAAATACCAAAACAATGAAAAGCAAACTAATTGTTAACTAGGTGTATTTGTAATATTGTTACAACAATGTGTTATTGCACAAACATTTTTATTTTATTTCATTATTTATTTTTTTCTATTAATTGGACATTTTATGAAAAAATGCCGCCCTTTGGATATGCCACCCCGGACAAATGTCCGGGTTGTCCGCCCATAGAGCGGGCCCTGGGTTATAGCGTAACGGAACTGGTCCAAATGATTAAAATAAATTAAAATTAACTGAATTTAACCGAAAGTTGATTGAACGACTAACCAAAATGGACCAAAAGTAACCAAAGGCATCAAAAGGGGCTAAAACAAGTTGAAACTAACAATTAACCGAATTTTGGCGACTAACTAAAGTTAACCAAAAACATCAAAATTGGATATGACGTATCGAATCCGGTTCAAATGACTAAAATAAATTAAAACTAACTAAACTTAACCAAAAGATGTTGAACCAAAACTAATCAAAAGTAACCAAAATGGACTAAGACGTATCGGAACAAATTAAGAATAAAATAAGTAACTAACCCAAATTAACCGAATTTTTGCGACGACCTACATTATTAACCAAAAACGTTTAAATTGTTTTAACGTATCGGCACCGGTTCAAATGGCTCAAATAAATTGGAACTTACTGAAAGTAACCGAAAATTGATTGAATAACCAACCAAAGCTAACCAAAAGTAACTAAAAGCACCAAAACGGGCTAAAACGTATCGAAAAAATTAAAAATATTGAAGTAATATGAAACTAATTCAAATTAACCTTATTTTGGTGACTAACCAAAAACACTAAAATTGGTTATAACGTTTTGGACCCGGTTCAAATAACTAAAATAAATTAAAACTAACTGAAATTAGCCGAAAGTGAACGACTAACCAAAAGTAACCAAAAGCACCAAAATGGGCTAAAACATATCAGAACAGATTAAAAATATTAAGCTTATAAGGTGAAACGAACTTGAATTAACCGAATTTTGCCGACTAACTAAAATTAACCATAACGTATCGGAACCGGTTCAAATTACTAAAATAATTTAAAACTAACTAAAGCTAACCGAAAGCTGATTGAATGACTAGCCAAAACTAATCACAAGTAACCAAAAGCACGAAAACGGGCTAAACCGTATCGGAATAGATTGCAAAAATTAAAGTAAGTTAAAACTAATCAAAACGAACCGAATTTTTGCAGCTAACCAAAACTAACCAAAAAGATTAAATTTGATTATAACGTATCGGAGTCAGTTCAAATGACTAAAAAAAAATTGAGCGAGTCTGGTAGTCGTCGAGACACTGATGTGTAAACATATCCTCTAACGACATCGGTTGTAAAAAAACGACAGCAGCACGTTGTGTTCCCGAGCGGTCACCCATCCAAGTACTAACCCCGCCCGACGTTGCTTAACTTCGTGATCGGACGAGAACTGGCATTTTTAACATGCTATGGCCATTGTTGCGTTTTACCTTGGTCATAGAATAAAAATTAGGTTTAATAACCAAGTTTAAAATAATAAAAAATCAACGCGAACGAAACCTCGGATAAAAGCTAAAAGTGTCCTATGTTCTTTACTATACTCTCGAAAATATTTGTACAAAATTTCATGATGATCGAAACAGTTTATGCGTGAAAGCTTAAGAAACAAACAAACAAACACATTCGCATCTGTAATATTAGTTAGGATTATTTTATAATACTTACTGGCAGCTTCGGAGTGGATTAATTCAGTGCACAAATTCGACACGATAATCTAATGCCATCAGGAATAACATCAATATATGGACACAGCTTATTTACCTAGTAATCGTGGGCCGACATCCTTAGATTTGGGAAAGTCAATAACCAAATTTTGCAAATTTTAGAAGAGGGCTATGACTCAATATTGTTTTAAACGTCTGGGCATCTGAATAATACTTTTGACAGTTCGTTTAATTTAAAATAATAATATGCTCTTTTATCATCTAAAATCCGTTTAAAAACGATTTTAAATGACAAAATTATATAAAAACCCGAAAATTCGGACTTTTTAGGACGATAGCCGTGGCTTCTGACGAATTTGTCGTGGATTTTGAAGCGAAAATTCATTTTAAATTCAACCGTGCATTAAAAATAAGCTGTGCTATGGATCCAAATACACTGCGAATATAATAATTAATAAATAATAATTTTGACTGTTCGTTTAATTTAAAATATGCTTTTTTATCATCTAAAATCCATTTTAAATTAATTTAAATGGCAAATTCGATATAATACCGCCCTAGCGGCTAGAATCGGTTTACATATTTTCGTCCCATTTGCCGAGATTTGCCCTCATACTGCCGCGTAAGATGTTTACACATCAATAAGTTGGAACTAACGGAAAGTTGTTTGAACGACTAACCAAAAGTGACTAGAAATAGCCAAAACGGGCTAACCAGAATCAGAACAGGTTAAAAATATTACAGTAACGTTATGGCTATAGTCAAAAGCGGTCTTATCGTGCGGGTCCAAAGGTCACATTTTTATTTGTTATTTATTTATTTATTATTTATTATTATTTTTCATTAAATGTCATTACTTTGACAGATTTTACACGCAAAATCTGCCACAAATGAAGTTTTTACTGAAAATTGAGACCTTTGGACCCTCACGATAAGATCGCTTTTGACTATAATTATATTATATTAATAGATTTTCCTATCTAAAAGTGAAGGGTAATTTTTTCGGTTTTCATATCTGCACATTTTTGATGTGTAAACATTTTACGCGGCGGTATGAGGGTAAATCTCGGCAAATGGGGCGAAAATGTGTAAACCGATTGTGACATTATAAGCCGGTGAAGGATTTTTATACAATTTGGCCATTTAAATCGGTTTTAAACGGATTTTAGACGATATAAAAGCATATTTTAAATTAAACGAACCGTCAAAGGTATTATTCAGATGCCCAGACTTTTAAAACAATATTCAGTCATGGCCCTCTTCTATAATTTTCCTTCTATAAGTTTGTTTTTTTTTAATGGACGGTTGAATTTAAAATGAATTTTCGCTTCAAAATCCACGACAAATTCGTCCGAAGCCACGGCTATCGTCCTAAAAAAGTCCGAATGTTGTGATTTTTATACAATTGTGTCATTTAAAATCGTTTTTAAACGGATTTTAGATGATAAAAAAGCATATTATTATTTTAAATTAAACGAACTGTCAAAAGTATTATTCAGATGTCCAGACGTTTAAAACAATATTGAGTCATAGCCCTCTTCTAAAATTTGCAAAATTTGGTTATTGACTTTCCCAAATCAAAGGATGTCGGCCCAAGATGAGTAGCTGGTAAAAGAACAAGCTTTGTAGATTTTCGTGTCGAAAGTCTGCAGTGAATTAATCCACAGTAGAGTGCTATAGACGGCCTCAATTCTCCCCCTCCAATTTTTTGCCCCCTCCGGTGACTTTGAGATAAACCCCGCCCACTTGGTCTTAAGTGTATTCGACCTTGAACGACATTGGCCTAATTTCACCTTGAATGTCTTTGACATTTTACCTTGAATGTCCTTGAGTTTTTGTTGAAGGTCGCGCATATGACCTTGGGATTGCGCCAAGCATGTATGACCTTGAAGGTCCTTGGGACTGTTTTGTGGTGTCTTTTACTTTGAATGACATTGAGGTAATTTGATCTTGAATGCCCTTGAGTTTTTGATGTGTAAACATCTTACGCGGCGGTATGAGGGTAAATCTCGGCAAATGGAAAGTAAATGTGTAAACCGATTCTAGCCGCTAGGACAGTACTATATACAATTTTGCCATTTAAAATCGTTTCAAACGGATTTTAGACGATAAAAAAGCATATTATTATTTTAAATTATACGAACTGTCAAAAGTATTATTCAGATGCCCAGACATTTAAAGCAGTAAAATTTGAAAAACCTGGTTATTGATTGTCCCAAATCAAAGGATGTCGGCCCAAGATTATAAGGTAAATATGCTGTGTTCATATGTTGATGTTATTCCTGGTGGCATTAGATTTTCGTGTCGAATTTGTGCAGTGAATTAATCCGCTCCGAAGCTGCCAGTGCGTATTATTAAAGAATCCTAACTAATATTATAAATGCGAATGTTTTTGTTTTTATTCTATGAACATGCTGTATGCTGTAAGGTAAGGACCATAGCACGTTGAAAAGTTTTTAAGATCCTTTACACAAATAGTGGACTATGTAAAAATCGACCTCTTCTATTGGTCGATCCATCTCGTATTACAATATGTCTTCGTGATGCAAACGATTTCTGTCAAGAGGTCTCTTGGTGTAGATGTTTAGACAACTGGGTCTCACCTGGACGGCCCGGGTTCAAACCCCGTTGCTTTTTTTTATTATTTTTTTAAAGATTATGTTTCTAAACAGTTTTTTCCTTGATTTTGGGTATGTCTTGGGTTAGTTTGGGTTAGCACCTGGTTAGTTTCCTTTCCTTGAGCCCCCGTAGCGAGCGAAGCGAGCAGAAGGCCATGCGGATCGGCCAATAGGAAAGGCCGATTTTTATATAGTGCACTATTTGTGTAAAGGATCTTATAATGCCGTTTAAAATGCCAGTTCTCGTTCGATCACTGAAGTTAAGCAACGTCGGGCGTGATTAGTACTTGGATTGGTTACCGCTTGGGAATATAACTTGCTGCTGTCATTTTTTTTACAACCGATGTCGTTATAGGATATGTTTACACATTAGTCTCGAGTACTAGCAGACTCGCTTAATTTTTTTATTTATTTTTGCTTTAATTATGATAATGTTTAATATTATTGCTAAAAATGCATTTCTTTAATTATATAACTATATTATAAACACTCGTGTGTTTGTATTTTTACATTTTTAAACTCTGCTTTTGGAAACTAAATGAATTTCAACGCAAATCGCATTTTTGCGTTTTTATCCATCATTTTCAATTCAACAAAAAATGTGGGATTTGGATACTACGGTCGAAGTTAGAGTTGAACCTCTTATTATCAATGTTGGTTCCGAAAGTAGTGATAGTAATGATTCTGAATCAAATTCTGATCAAACCTCCGATAACGAGTAGTAAACTTAAAGTTTTATTGATGTTTGATGTAAACTTTCGATGCAACTTTCAATATGGTATTTTATGATAAGAAAAACCCCTTATCATCCATGACTCTTTTTTTCCTAGCCTTAATGAATATTTTACTATTTGTTTGTAGTACAATTTTGTTGCTTATTACTAGATTTAGGAATAATTTTAAATATACGTCTTTTTGCATATTTTAGACTAAAATCATGCATATTTATGTGCATAAACTTTATTTTTTTAAGTGGATATTTGCCTAAGTTTACTTATTACTATTCCATTATATAGTTATTATAACATATTAATTTACAAAGCAATTGTATCCGCCGCTGGAATTTCCTTCTCTCTTCCCTTACCCCTCGAGGTGCGCCTTAAAACTAAAAATGAGTCACTGACTATTATTTCCGACTTGAACTATAGAGTGAGACAGTCTCTGACCTCAGCATTCACTGCCTCTCCTCTTACGCGACTAACAAAAGGCCTGGATATACACCTTTCCAATATGGTATATTATAAAACACAAGTTGACGTACTTGACTTTAGTCCGGAAAATGAGCTCAATGGGAATTTTGATGGTACTGCAAATGGCCAGGCAATTAATGTTTCAAGTAGTTTTTCGCAAATTCCCCCCTCATCAGGAAAAATATTTGAAATACTGCAAATATTGTGTTAACAATATTTAGAAAAAATATGTAATATGCTTATTATTTATTGTTAATTTAAGTAGATTTTGATACACACATAAAGCTACTTTCATTGACTTAATTTAAGTGATTGAAAACCAATGAGATAAGAAAAACGCGTGCGGTAACAAGCTCCTTATCTCAGGCAAAATTAGTGGAATTAGCAGTTCTTATCTCACGGGTGTAGATAAAAGAAGGTAGGTACGTCACTCGTCCGGTTTAAACTTCTACAATATTGATTTTGAATTAACCTCACACATAATGTAAAAGTTGATTTACCGAACTTATACCGATCCCTGAATGTATTATCAAAACGACGAAACAAGTTTGTGTTATGTGATTGTTAGAGCATTGAAAAGAATAGATAACATTGTCATGATTTTATTAATGTAAGTTATTTGAAGAAATATTTACGACTTAGAATACAATAAAACATTGCACAATGCCCTACCGTTATTCGGACCTTACGTGCTAACACGTAAAGTTCTATATAGCGGTATTATAATTTTACATAACAATTCACTATTCCATCATGTATTGAAGAAAACTGGGCACGATTAATATTTATCCATATATCTAGTTTCTGCTGAAAATAAAAAAGGGGAAAGGGCGTAGACATTTGGCCCACGTAGTTAAGAAAACACGTTGGATAAAAAGTTGATAACGAAAAGACAGAAAATTAATTAGGGTAAAGGGGGAAATATTCCGCATGGGGTAATACGCCCTCAGTCCGCTTCTAGTTAGTACAGAAAGTTGATGCTGCCGCTGCACTACTCACATGTTACCGTTTATGTGAAGCAGCATGCCCTTAGTTAATTTTTTTGTTTTATTGTTAAAATTTGGTGAATGGTGCCATAAAACTGGTAAGTAAAACTGAAAAAGAAATTAAATCGAATTTGGCAACAATTAATGAATCAGGTATTAGTGAACCGATTGAAATATCATCAATAAGGCTTCTAATCTAACTTTTACCGAATATAACGTTTACTACGTTTACACGGTGGTTAGTTATTTCTAGTTGTAATTATTCTCTTATACTTTGGGGTAATATGCGTCATAAAATGGTAGTGCGGCATAAGTACTTTCTCGGCGTTATAGATTAAATACCTTATACAATTTTTTATTATTCTAGATTAATAGCCATGGTCCAAGAAATTTAATAGGGCAGTGGTGAGAACGAGACCTTCAGAATGCAGTTAGGGATATCCTTAATGGTAAAGGGTCAGTTCGAGAAATAAGTTCCTGTTAGAACTTTAATGAGATGAAAGTAAACAGGAAATTGGCATAGGGAAACTAGGCCGTCTTTAGTTTATATCCAGATCCATACTAAACATGGCATCGCACAGCTTTGCTTTGTCAGCTAGTGATATAAAAAATAGCGTATTCTTTTGATACCCAACAAAATATTTCCCGTACTTTTAACAAAGATAAAAAATGGCAGGACAGGACTGACTTCTGTCATTTTTGAAACGACATCCTCAGCTGACAGTACGTAAAGCTTAAGGACTGTCCGCCGACAGAGCTAAGAATGTGCCAAATATTTCGAGTTGCTAGGAAACGTTTTAAGAGAAAAACAATTTATTTAATAATCCACAGAAAATCTTTAACCTTGATGAATCAGGATTACAGTTGAACTATAATCCCGGAAAAGTTGTGACAAATAAAGGCGCTAAAATGGTAAATTGCATTACGAGTGCTGAAAAGCACTGTTGTAAACTGTGTAAACGCAGAGGACAGTTTTCTACCACCTTGTTGCATACCTATTTAAAGGGAAAAATAAAAACTAATAATTTGAAGATGCTGGTGAGAATATTATGGGCGAGAAGTTGGCCTACGTTGCATCTGACATTTTTGCAAATGGTTTCGAGAATTCTTCATTCTAAGAAAAGGAGCCGGTAAGGTTTTACTAATTATGGATAGCCATTCCTCTCACTGTTCGAATGTCGAATTGTTAGATTATGAGGTAGCGAATGATGTGGTCTTATTTTGTTTGCCCACGCGGTACTCATTGGTTACAACTGCTTTCCGATTACGCATTTATCCTTGACGACGAAAATGAGAATTACATCTTTCCGAATGTTCACAGACTAGATGTTATTGCAGCTAACGATCGTGAAGGCAGAAATTTATTCGAAGAAATTCTACCGGTTCCTCGCATAGAACCAGGACAAAGTAACAATAGAGGTCACCGAAAATTTCACGCTAAAGTACTAACTTCTCCTGAAACAATTTCCTTCAAAAAAACAAAGAAGAAAGAAAGACATTAAATCAAAAAGAAGAAAAAACAAGAAAGTCTAAAGACAATGTTCAAAGTAAGAAAAAACTAAGTTAACACTGCCAAAGGAAAAAACTGGAAAAACGTAGAATTCTAAAAGATGCGAACTATTTGAAAGCAAATGAATTACAGCTCCAGTTAATCAGACACAGAAACAGCGGTAATAACGAAGGAAAGCGATGATTCAGAAATCGATTTTGATGAGTCAGACTTTTGCGCAAAAGGCAACGGATTTTTTTTGGTCAAAAATGTGATTGGCTTTAATTTGTAAGATGTTTGCAAGGGCTCCGTAAAATCTCCACTCCATCTTAAAGATTTTGCGAAGACTTCACCCGTTACCCGAGATAGCTAATAAGAAAACAACACCTTGAGTCATGTCATTTTCTGCCGTTATTATTATGTATTAAGAAGTTTTTCATTTTTATTTAATTTTTATTTGAAATAAAAGCTTATTTTCGCAATTTTGGGACTTTTTTAAAACGTTTATTTTTCAAATTATAAATTAATGTTGCCATATTACACATGGGTACGGGCAATATGGCCATAACGTATCATTTAACATTTCTGTTTTTGACATGTTTGTCAGTGGGAATACAGCAACCAGCATTTCACATCACATACCCATATATACACGCTTTACGATGCTACCTTCATCTTGCGGCTGGATAGGTTGCTTGTTAGAATGTGAGCCCTTGAAATTTGTGTTGCCATATTCCCCCGTTTTACTCTCTCTTGATCTTCTAGAATACATTAATAAATGCGGTTATATTTGGTTACTTCTTACATTGCCAAAAAAAAAAACGAATATGTGAGAGACAATATCGGCAAATGAAAGATAACACTAAAATTTCTAACATCACATATTTCGTGTTTACGAAGGTACAATACAGTATCCCATGTGTTTTTGTAGCTGTGAAATTTAGATTATATTCTATATAACACAAAAATAAATCATATTTATTTCTTCTAGTTCATTTATGCATTCCTGTACAGATTATTTATTAGTAATGTAAAAGCTTGCGTCATATATTTTGAGTTAAGACATAAACAAAATTATTTGGCGTTAAAGTCAAATATTGAAAAAGCAACGTGTAAATAATCTTCTTGATTTATATATAAAAAAAAATTCTTTGCTTTGGGTCTCTAATCTCACAGGGAGACAGCAATCGATAATGTTATTGACTATCTGGAGGAGCCATAACCTAAGAGAGCATATTGTAATCTACTAAAATGCATCAGCTACTAAACAAATATCACCCTGTCGCAAGTTTGAACTTGAACTTGGAGATTGTTATATAAACATTAAAGGCAAACTATAAACAACGGGAGCGACTTTCAACCTTAAGCATACCATGATCATCACTTTTTTTAGTATAAATACCCTACCGAACCCTCAGTTCGGCAGACTTTAGTCTCACCTCCAGCTCCCAAGGTTAGCCATTTGACGACTGCCTTCTGGGTTCTATCCGCTCCTAAAGTTAGCCATACGACTGTTTTAGGTTCTAGTCCATTCCTTCCAAACCTGGTACCGGTTAGCCATTTGACGACTGCTAGGACCAGGGGTTTCACAACCTCCATAGTAAAGTCCTGACAATAAATTTGTCAGAGTGTTGAGAAAGACAAGTGTCTAAATAGTCAGTTAAAAAGTTTAGTGAAATCTTTTAGTGCTCTTAAATAAAACCCAACTCTTAAGAAAAACTATAAATTATAAGACAGTAAACAAAGACCTATAAACAGTACCTCAAATCGAGAAAACATGCGCACCGTAGTGATCGGGTATAATAGAATCTCATTTTTTCTGACCAATAATTATTGTTAAAATTTTATCGTTAATACATTGTTATTGTTATAAACTAAATGTGCTTATTTTATCATCTCATTTTACCCCACGTAACGCGGTCCCGGTCTACCTCAGTTACCCCCCGGCACGCTAAACAAGGCGTGTCCTCACGAGTAGAACATCCAGTGGTAGATTAAAGGATGCATTGAGATCCTGTCATTGTACTAATCGCGACGCGGCTCTTTTCTGAGATGTTACTCTTTAAGAAACACGCTACCCCCTAAACTATTCGTGACAATATGAATATAAGCTAATTCCTCCCAGTTATACCAACTCTAGAGTGGCCTCCTTCAAAGTAGGTGTACCATCTTATCCGAAGGATATCTTCAGATCCCTTTAGTTCTGGCCAGCTGGAATATACGTTAATAGATTATTTTTCCCAACAACCGTCAAGTGAAACGAGTTGCATCACGACTAGCGATTCAGACAACCCAAACTAACCATTTGTACCTATGCAGATGTTAAGAAAATAAACCAAAATGTTTGATATAGATAATTAAAGGCCTAAATCATCCAAGAACCGTGTCAATGGAATTCTCGATTTTGACTCTGAGGTTAGTCATTTGAATGTTCAGTGTCTGCGTAAAATATAATACTGCTAATGTTATCATTTACAAAACACAGGTTGTATCAAGATGAAGTGGATCCCTTCATTATGAGAACTGCATTCGTGCCGATGGCTTCTGTCGACTGGTCCACTTGCGTGGAGGGGTGGCTATTTTTGTTAAAAAGGAGACGACACTTTCGGAACTGTTACTTCTTGATTTGTGGAGGTTGGTAAGTATCATTGTCTCGGATAAGCTTGGTGTAATTATTAGCATTTAAAGATCCTTTACACAAATAGTGCACTATGTAAAAATCGACCTCTCCTAATGGTCGATCCATCTCGTATTACGATATGTCTGCTTGATGCAATCGGTTTCTGTCAAGAGCTCTCGTGGTGTAGAGGTTTATACAGCTGGGTCTCACCTGGACGGCCGAGGTTCGAACCCCGTTACTATTTTTTATTATTTTTTTTAAGATTATGTTTCTAAACAGTTTTTATCTTGATTTTGGGTATGTCTTGGGTTAGTTTGGGTTAGCACCTGGTTAGTTTCCTTTTCTTGAGCCCCCGTAACGAGCGAAGCGAGCGAAGGGCCATGCGGATCGACCAATAGGAAAGGCCGATTTTTATATAGTGCACTATTTGTGTAAAGGATCTTATAATGCTAATTATTATATCTGTATATCGTTCCCCTTGGGAGATTTTTCAAATTTGTATGAGTGTATTTAATAAGATTCTAGATATGACACATAATGAAACAACAACAGTCATTATAAATGGTGATTTTAATATAAAATTTATCACATCTGACTCTAAAATCATCGAATTGGTCGTCTTGATATCTTCATATGGCTTGAAATTTACCATTACCACTACCGCTAGGGCCGAGCCATGTCTTTACAGCATATTAACTACTCTAAATGAAAGGAACTCTTTTCCTGACACGTTTGACTGGTCTGTGTCTGATCATCTGGGGGGTGAGAATCAGGTTTGATGTGAGCATAAGACTGGTAGAGAAGGAGCT